>JAFEMH010005239.1:0-171560 GCA_022495995.1 Adenophora triphylla var. japonica | reverse complement strand
AGCAATCCGTCCGTCTTAGGAGCAGCTACTCATGGAGCCTGGCTCTTATTCCCCGGCGGAAGACAGACCTGAATAACATTGGTAAGGCTTCCTTCCATTACTATTTCAATACATTTCCATCACATGGCATACAGTGTAGACATCCGTCTGACATGCATTTTTAAAAGCACGCACACAGCATGACATTGAAAGGATATTAGGGGTATCCAGAAAGACTCGTTTTACGAGGCTACTAGGAGTGAAGCTCTAATATTCCTAATATTCTCTTCCTAGAGGTCATCGACCTCAGAACTGAAAATCTCATCACCACAAACCCGAGGTTTAAAAATTATCTTTAAAGCCCGTGCCCTTTTCAATGTTTTGGGCTTAATAAAACGGCGTGGCGACTCTACAAAATGCGAAAACAAAAACGGCGAGACACCTCCCAGCGAAACGAACGGAAACGAACCGCGGGACGCGAGGCGAGGACGAAAAATGCCGGATGCTTAGGGCGCCCGAACGCGCTGCCTCTCGGATCAGGGCTATTTCGGTTGGCGACTCATTGCAGGGAATTTTGTTTTAAAAACTTTTTCAAAACGAAAACAAAAGATTTTTAAAACGATGATGAGGGTCAAACTTTCATTTTACCCCTTCCTTTAAGCATTGTGTGTGTGTGCGCGTGCTTTACTTTTTTATTTTACAAAAAAAATAAAAATACAAAAAAAATGCATTAATATACATACTGTGCATTACATTTAAAATTCTTCAAAAACTTACGTTTTACTCGAGAAAAAGAATTTTGAGAGACCAGCACACTACAGCAGCCGCTTCTTTGCCTCAGTTTACACCGCACTACTGTAGCTCACAACTATTTTGCCCTCGGTTATTTGCTTGCCCACACGGCTACGCGCACTGCGGCCTCGGGATACAGCTGCACACTACGGCCCTCGGCCGGGTGGTCTCGGTTGCGATCCGTTTAGGTCTTCACCCTAGGCCTGCTTGGACGCGCACGGGATCATTCCCGAACACATGTCCCACAATCCTAGCCCAGCGTCAACTTCGCACGTTTGAAGGTCTTGAGTCACACTGCAATCACAATCCCGGACTCGATTGGTTTTACCCGGTCAGGTGTCATCACGGCTTTGGATACACATATACCATGCCAGTAATTTTACAGTCGAGGCTCGGAACTTCAGATCCCTTGCGCAAGGCGATTGCAGCACGCAGCGTGAAGGTCATGCTAAAATCTTGACACGATCTTGATTTCGAGAAAGCTACACCTTGGAGACGATGTTCCGTCCGGGATATACATCCATGCTCGCGTGACACCATGTCATCACGCCTTTGATACGTCGGCCGTGACAATATGACCCGCCCAACGCCCTAACGTCACGAGATCCCCCTTGCGCGAGGCCAAGTAAGAGAAGGTCATGCCGAGACTCTTGACACGATCTTGACTTAGTGGCCGGCTCGGTTCACTATTCACATGGCTAAGCGCATCAAAACGAACATGACGAGGCTCGGTCACTTAGGTTCGATTTTTCTTTTAGGCGCGGTGGAAACCAGCTTGCATGCTATGGGACCCTGCGCACAGAATTTGTACATCCGCCGGGATGTCGAAATACGAGGTGCAAAAGCGAGGGGCTTATAGCCGCACGGATGGTCTCCGGCGACCCGGGATCATAGCGTAGTTGCGAAAAACAAGAGCAATCTTTTCCGACCTACCTAGGATTACGAGAGAAAACATGTTTTAAGTAAATTAAAACAACAAAAAAAAAAATCAGAAAATAAAAGAAACGGAAACCGCATGCCACGTGAGCTTTCCCCTTTTATCCCGTAAGGCCATTCCCGTGTCTAAACCTTGCCCAGTCACCCCCTCCGGCTAACGAGAGAGTGGTCGAGTACCCGGGAACCCGTCTCCCAGTGTCAAAACAGCAAGGTCCTACCTCCTTCCCGGCTCTATCACCGGGACGGTCAGTCAAATCCCCATGGCCAAGTCGGTGGATAACAACGATGAGAACGGGACCTTACCCCCAAGAAATTTCCCAACATTGGAAGAAGTTTGGCAGGTCCTCATGGCTATTGAGAAACGTCAAGGTGAGCAACAAGCCTGGATTGAAGGTGCCATGCACCACTTCGGAACCTTAGCCACCCAACTACCTGGGGCTTCCCAAGCCATGACTGCTCCTACAGCCTCTAACATCTCTCATTGTCTCCCAGAAGTCAACCTGTTACCCTCGTACGAGCCATGCAGTTATGACGTAAGGCCACAAGACCTTCCAGAGGAAAGCTTGCCCATCCAGCCTCCTGAGGTCCCGGTACCACCGCCGAACAACGAACACATCTGGTGGGACGTCTGCGATTGCAGTGCTTGTCTGGAAATGGAATTCCAGGATGCAATGAATGAAGGCCGTCCTCGACGAAAGAAGAAGCTATCTTCTCAACAAAAACTTAAAAAGAGGTACGAATCCGGTGATCCCACAGTCGGAACCCTTGGAGAACCCTCAGGAAAGTTTGACTACTACGTCATCTACTCCAGCAAATCTCCCCAGCCTAGTTCTGCACAAGGCCACGGCAATGTCTGCTCCATGATCAGCTGGGACGAGCTTCGCACCGCCACCGAAGGCCCGAAGGTCCAGATAATCCAACCCCTGTCTTGGGAAGATCTCAAAGCCACTATTGATGCTTCAGTAAGGGCTATGACAGTGAACGAATTGAAATGCGCAGTCTGGCCTTACGCTAATCAGGCTCCTCCCACTACAGAAACGGGAGAGACAAGCAAAACCATAAGTCCAGAGGTGAATGTTCTGACACGTTCGGTCAAATCGAGTGAATCCTCCACGAACAGACAAAAAGGCCGGCCACACACGAGCCACGAGCGAAAAGGGGCCCTACGCCAAAAGAAGCCGAAACTTTGGACCCAAAGTGAGGATCTGTCTTAACACGGCTCAGCGCACTCAGGCTAACATCTCACTCTGGTCCTTACTCACTTCATCTTACCCGCACAAGCTCAAGTTGGAAGCAGCCCACCATGGTTCCCATCACGGTGACACCGGATGAAGTAGTTCGAGATGATTAGCAACGTCAATTACGGCAATATCATCACTTTCACGAGCTCGACCTTCCAAAATTTGGGGCGGACCGCGATGAGCCTCTCTACATAACAGTTCAAGCTGGACGAGCGTCGTCTCCCACGAGTCTTGGTAGATGGGGGATCATCCATGAACGTCCTTCCAGCCAAGATGATGGATTTGCTAGGGATCAAAGCAGCGATCTAAAGCCCTCGACTCGAGGCAATCAAGGCATACGACTCAACATCCCGCCAGATCTTGGGAATAGCCTCCTTGAACCTTGTGGTTTGGAAAACAAAATGGTCCCAACGGATTTCCAAGTCATCGACATCCCGATCACATTCACGCCATTTTGGGACGCCCTTGGCTACACCTGGATCAATGGGGTGGCATCCACTCTCCATCGGTGCGTAAAGTTCGTCCAAGGAACAGATCTAACCATCATCTACGGAGATAGCGTGGTCAACGAAAGGACCGAAACAAACGGCGTCCCGGTCTTAGAGATCAAACCCGACGATGATGGCATGATGCTAACAGGATTCACCATCGAAAGCCCAAAGGCCCAAGTATGCCACATAGACCTGCCTTTGATTTGGGACAAGATCCCTCCCCCGATGAAAATGATGAAGCACATGAACTACATCCCGGGGCTCGGTTTGGGAAAACGCCATCAGGGCACTCAACGGATCATCAATATCAAAGAACGAGAATACCACCTGCACGGCACAGGATACTCCCCTACTCCCGAACACATTACGGAGGACAAGCGAGCTGCACGAAAACGCTCCACAGATAACAAAAGAGGCTTGCACGCCATCTCCGATCTTCGTCCTTACAGCTTCGACATGACCAAGTACTTCACAAAGAAGGCCGGCAACTTGGAAGAAGATCGAAGAAAAGGGAACAGGCTGATCAGCGCCAAACAAAGGCGGCCGACAACCATGGACAAGCTCCGGCGGGAACCTGGCAAGATTCAGAGGCCTCAAGCCAAATCCCATCCGAAGAGCATTTCTCGACACACCGCCTCTGCTGGGATCCACAACCACCACTATTCACAATGAATTTTGGTTCGGAAAAACTCCCTCTTTGGCAGAAGAACTCGAAAAACTCTCTGTCAACACTCCTGTATTCAACAAGCGGGACGAGTCTGCATTCGAGCTAGTAATGCCCAAGACAAAAGCAAAAGACTCCGCATGCGATGCTTGGGACGAGCCACTGCTCCACCTCTTCAAAGAAGAAATCGAGATGCCGAGATCTAATCGATTTTGTTTCGATAACTCTGTGATAGCAATGATCGGAACGGTGACATAAAGCCCTTCAAGCCCCATCTCCTATCAAGCTCATCGCCACTCAATAAGCTGGGCCACCTTCTCCGGACCTCCTGCCGGCAAAAAGGACATGATCGAACAACTTGGTCGACCCCTCGAGTCCTAGAGTCTAGTGTCAAAACTCATCTTGAGTCCATTAGCTTTGAATTTGAGTCTCTCGAGTCATCTGATGGCCTCACGCCGTAAGATTACGAACTCATTGCCAATAATGTATTCCCGTATGCTCTTAATGAATGCTTCGATCTTTCCGAGTATCCTCTCATTGCATCTTTAACAAGCGATAAATTAACTAACACACAAGCGGTTAATAACGATTCACTTGATAAAGAAGCGAGACACATTAAACGAACAATACATTAAGCACATCTTTAAGCATGTTGTCAAACGAGAGAAAACCGGGCCCAAGCCGCCGAGGAGGTTTTAACCAAAGTGAATTTGGGAACCGCCAAGAGCCAAAAGAGACGCAAATCGGAAGTTTCTTCACGCACAGAGCAAGACGCGTTGATCGCACCGGCCAAAGAGTTCGTGGACGTGTTCGCTTGGTCTTACCGAGACATGCCCGGATTAGATCCTAACATTGTGGAACACCGGATTCCCTTAAATCCCGAGGCTAAGCCCATCAAGCAAAAGCTACGTCGAATCAAGCCGGAATGGTCTTTACAAGTCAAAGAGGAGATCGAAAAAATGCTCCGCGTTGGGGTAATCGAGTACCCCACATGGCTCTCCAATATCGTCACGGTCACCAAGGCCAATGGAAAAGTACGCTGTTGCGTGGACTTCCGAGATCTCAACAAAGCAAGTCCCAAGGACGATTTTCCACTACCCAACATCGACATGTTGGTAGACACTACTGACCAATTTCGAAGTCAAGTCTTTCGTGGACGGTTTGCCAGGCTACACAATCAAATCAAGATGGCCGAAGAAGACCAAGAAAAGACGGCTTTCACAACCCCGGGGAACCTGCGCTACACGGTAATGCCGTTCGGACTAAAGAACGGTGGGGCTACCTACGACGGGCGGCAACCGCCCTCTTCCACGATATGATCCACAAAGAGATCGAAGTGTACGTCGATGACATGATCGTTCACTCAAAGGGATCGGACGGACAACACCTCACGGACACTGAGAAAATTCTTCAATCGCCTCAGAAAACACTCAATGAGGCTTAACACCGCCAAATGCACATTTGGGGTTAGCGAGGCAAGGTTTTGGGATACATGGTCACCGAGAGAGGCATCGAGGTAGATCCTCAAAAGATCAAAGCTATCATCGAAATGAGACCACCGCAAACTCGGACGAGAGGTGAAAAGCTTCATGGGCCGCACAATATATCGGCGCTTCGTCAACCAATTGACCTCTATGTGCGAGCCAATCTTCAAAGCGATGAAGAAGAACGCCGACATCGAATGGAACTCGGAATGCCAAGATGCCTTTGAGAAAATAAAAGCATACCTTGTGAGTCCTCCGATTCTCTGTCCTCCCCACGAGGAAAAGCCACTTTGTTGCTATACCTAGCGCTGACCGACACCGCGGTTGGAGCCATGCTCTGTCAAGAAAAGAAGGAGTCACGGGTCGAAAACGCCATCTACTTCGTCGGTCGAAAGTTTCAAGGCGGCGAACTCAATTACTCGGCCCTCGAGAAAACTGCGCGGCTACGGTATGGGTTGTCGGGAAACTACGGCACTACATGCGGTCGCACACGGTACACTTGGTTTCCAAAATGGACCCGGTCAAGTACCTCTTCGACAAACCATCTCTGTCAATGAGGCTCGCCAAATGGTCTTTCTTCCTAGCGGAATTTGACATCAAGTACGCAAACCAAAAGTCAATCGAGGGACGGGCCATGGGCCGAACAAGCGGGTGATTTCCCAACCGACGAGGCTCGAGGCCCCGAACCACAATTTCGAGACGAGGGAATCTTCGCAATCGAAGGCGAAAATCGATGGCAAGCTTGTTCTTCGACGGAGCGGCCAACAAAAAGGAAAGCGGCATCGGTATGCTCTTGGTAGATCCCAGGGACGAGCACACCCCAATTGCTATAAAGCTCAATTTCGGGGTAACCAACAATGCCGCCGAATATGAAGCTCGCTTGCCTTGGACTACAAGCCGCACTCGAGAGGAATGTCCGAAACTCGAAGTTTATGGGGACTCGGCCTTTATCATCAACCAAGTCTCCAACAAGTGGAAAACCATAGACCCGGGCTTGCAAAAATACCATGCACCGCATGGAGGACCTCATCACACAATTCGAAGAAGTCACCTTCCACTACTTGCCAAGAGACCGAAACGAGGTTTGCGAGATGCCTTAGCCACCTTGGCTTCCCTTGTGGAAATCCACGGAAGGAAAAGCAATCAAACCCTTCAACGTCGGACGAAAGGAAATTCCTGCCTACTGTTGTGAGATCGAACCAGAACCTAAGCCCGTCAATGAGCCATGGTATCACCAGATCTTCCAATACCTCAAGAACGGGGAAATCACCTTCATGAACAAGAAAGACCCACATACAGAAGGGTTCAAGGGAGAAAAAACCTTCCTTCTAACTTCTGGAAGGGATCGAACCCATGACCTCCAGGTTGGAAGTCATGAACTCTGACCACCATGCCAAAACCTGATGGTTTATTGTTATGGTTAGGTGGTGTTGTATTTAGTATGTACTCTCCCCGTTCTTACACGAACGAATGTTCAAATTTAATTATAAAACATATTAAAATATTTACTTTTTATGCCATTAAAAGGCAAAACAGAATAAATATTATTATTTTCTACTTTTCAAATATTTAGTATTGCAATTACAAAATGAATAGAGAAAAGATTTGGTAAAAAAAAAATTAGAGACAAATTATTATTTTTCAAAATATTTTTATTTATTTTTTTAAAAATTGAACATTTATTTAGAAACAAAAGAAATACTACTTAATTTGTAGGTGAAATATAATTATGAAGTATGTCCTATATGTGAGAGACTTATCCCTCTTATAGGCTTCCGTTTCATAACTAACTAGTGTCACTATTACAATTTTGAACAAATGTAACGCATCAAATACAACAATGCTTTAGAATGGCGTTGCATTATTTCATCAATGCAACGATTTATTTGAGCTATTATAACGGCTATGTCCTTTGCGTTGCTAAGGTTTCTAGGCGTTACATTAGATTATTCTAATGCAACGCTATCAATAAAGCCCTTGCATTAAGTTTCATGGGCATTGCATTATATCCTTCTAATTCAATTGCTATATTACTAATACAACACCTTCAATAACACCCTTGCATTAAGTTACTTGGTGTTGCATTATATCCTTCTAATGCAATTGCTATATTACTAATGCAACGCCTTCAATAAAACTTTTAACGAGTTTCTATTAAGTTCTATAAAAAAGTTAACTTTTTTTTTTCAATTTTTTTTTGATAACGAACACTATTTTAGACCTTTATTTACTACATATATTTTTGCAAAAAGTTATATAAAAAAACTTATGAATTTTGAAATAAATAAAACTTAACTTTTTTTCTTTTTCTTCAAATTAGCTTTTTAAAAGAAATTTTTAATAGAATTAAAAACGATTCTGACGAAATAAGTTAATTTCTAACAGTTTTGAATTAAAAAATTAACTTTTTAACAGTTTTTTGAAGAAACAGTTAACTTTTTAACAGTTTCTGTTAAGTTCTATAAAAAAGTTACCTTTTTTTCATTTTTTTTGGATAAAGAAGACTATTTTTGACTTTTATTCACTACATAATTTTTTTGCAAAAGTTATATAAAAAAAGTTATGAATTTTGAAAAAATAAAACTTAACTTTTTTTCTTTTTTTTCTTAAAATTAGGTTTTTAAAAGAATTTTTTAACAGAATTAAAAACAGTTACGAAATAAGTTAATTTTCTAAGAGTTTTTGTATAAAAAGGTTAACTTTTTAACAATTTTTAGAAAAAACAGTTAACTTTTTAACATTTTATGTTAAAAAGTTACCACCACCACCACCACTACTACCACTACCACTACTACCACTAACACTACTACCGCCATTACTACTACCACTACCACTACTACCACCACTATTACCACATCACTACCATCACCACTACCACCACTACCACTACTACCACAACTACTACTACCACCACCACTACCACCACTACTACTACTACCATTACTACTACCACTACTACTACAACTACCACTACTATCACCACTACTACTTTCACTACAACCACTACCACTACTACCACTACCACTACTACCACTATCACTACTACCACCACTATCACTACTACTACTACCACTACCACTACTACCACCACTACTACTACTACCAATATTACTACTACTACTACTACCACTACTACTACCACTGCTATCACCACTACTACCACCACCACTACTACTACCACTACTACTACCACCACTACGACCACCACTACTACTACTACCACCACTACTACCACCACTACTACTACTACCACCACTACTACTACCACTACTAACACTACTATCACTATCACTCACCACTACTACTATACTACTACCACTACCACCACTATACCTAAACCATAACTATTTTTAATTCGTTAAAAACTTTTAAAAAGTTAACTTTTTATTCAAAAAGTTAACTGTTTTTTTTCAAAAAACAGTTAAAAAGTTAACTTTTTTATTCAAAAAATGTTAGAAAATTAATTTTTTCGTAACTGTTTTTAATTCTTTGAAAACCCCAATTTGAAAAAAAAGTTAAGTTTTATTTCTTTCAAAATTCATAACTTTTTTTATATAACTTTTTGCAATAAATTTTAGGACTAACCAACATCTAAAATAGTCTTCTTTATAAAAAAAAAAAAAATTGAAAAAAAATAAAAATTGTTAATATTTAGCATAGAACTTAACAGAAACTATTAAAAAGTTAACCGTTTTTTCAAAAAACTGTTAAAAAGTTAGTCCCAAAAATAATTGGCTCCAAAAATATAGTTAGTCCCTAAAAATTGGCTCCAAATAAACTAATGGAGTTAGAAATTTTGAACCAAAATTTCCTTTGGTTATTTTTTAGTTCCCCCCTTTTTTTCCTCCACAAAATGAATGTAAAGTTGAAATCTCTTTTCCATTCCTGGCGTACTCTCATCTCTCCCTTCCCCCAAAATCTGTACCGAATAAAAAAACACACACACACAGAAGAATTACAGAATAGCTAAACCGATTCTCCGACGCCATTTCATACCAAGACGCATCCACTCTCAAGATCCTTCTTTCTCTCTCCTCCGAGTCTCCTTCCCTCCTCTCTCTAGCCGATGCTCTCAACCTCACCCAAGTATTAATTTCTTGATTTTTATTTAATTCGAATAATTTCTTTGAATTAAGGTTTAAATTACGATTCTAAAGCCTTAATTTTGTGCCTTAATTCGTTCTGTTAACATAATTATCAAGTTTGGGCATCAACGAACTCCTCTCTGGCATTCGCAGGTTGATTTCTCCACTTTCAGCAATTGATTCGCGTTAATCTCATGGGGTAAGCAAACCTTGATCTTCAAATCTGTTTCTAAATAAAGTTTTATTCATTAGAACTATATTAAGAATGTTGATTTCAATTTTACGATTTGTAAACAAGATTGAGCAAATCATCCCATTCTGCTTTGCTTATCTCTTCTATGTTTAAGGTAAATAGGCATTTAAAAATTAAGATGTGCTTGCTTCTTCTCATTTCAAGCTTACCCTTGTTATCAGAAGGCATTAGTGTTTGGTTGCATATTATAACTGACTATTTTGAATATAATTGTGTTAGGGTCGATATAGTGTTGTTGGATCACAACCAACAATGGAAATTGTAGCCAAAGAAAATAAAGTTACGATTGTCGAAAATGAGAAAGAATCATTGTGAGAGAAGTTCGTGGAAGACCCAATGTCAATCCCCCAAAGTATTTACGAGGGCCGGAAACCCCAACTTTTTGATCAACTTCGATACATTTTGCGGTATGATTTAGCTTTCTTGAATAGTATCCCTAATATTTGAAGCTGTTATTACGAGCGCAAACTTATTACTTAAGATTTTAAATATATGGTGCAACCATATAGCGTGAGCGTCCAATGCGTACTTAGACCCACAAGAAAACTGAGTTTACAGAATCCTACCGTTGGAGTAACTTATTGGTTTTATAAGAAACTGAATTAATATTTGGGATCTGTATGAATTGTGAATCAAATTGTAGATCAAATCCATTAGACCTTTTTGAGGTAGTTTTATGTCATAAGTAATGGGAATCAGTTACTTTGTATTATCTCACTAATGGTAGGACACCATAATTCTAGTTCTTGGTGTCTTAACTTTTGGCAGTACTAGATATCACAGTAATATGTTGATTGCTAGAGACTAGAAATTGTTATTAATGTCTTAGCTAATTTTTTTTTGATAAATGAGGAGCAAGTAATATATCGAAGAGAATTTAACACTTTTTTTGTTACACTTTTACTGCTTTGTTTTCTTTTCTCATGATATCGTGGTGATTAACTTTACCCAAGTATAAGTCTATCTCACGCTCGTTGTTAATGTGCTCAGGTATCAGCCTCCATTGCCAGCTGACCAAGTGATAGTGTCAACTGAATTTGAATATGAAGGAGGTACTGTCATAAGTCTGTTTAGTTGCAATTTTCCAATGCCTTACATTTTAAACCCTGGTAATGAATATTGACCGCTTATGATTAAATAGATGGATCTCCAACTGGTCGAGGCAGGGGCCATGGTGGTAGGGGAAGGGGAGGAAGGTCCAGAGTAGCCGCTGGTAATTTACTCTTTCATTTTTAATAGTTGTGTTGTAGACATAATTATATAATAATTATAGCTTATGATATTGTGGTACTGGAGCTTAAGCTTGGGGCATTTGTGTCTGCACAAACTTGTATAAGATTACATAAGCATTGCTTTTATAAATCAAACAATGATACTTGAGTTTAGATAGGAGAACCCACATGATGTATATGTGCTTACTCAAGTTCCAAAAGAAATGATGTTTTTCCTCTCTAGACTATTCTCTATATTCAACTTCAGCTAATGAGGCCTTTTCCTTCTCATATTATGGATGGCTTTGCAAATAAAGTTTACATTGAAATCTTCCTAGAAAAATCATATTCTACAATGTGGCTATTAATTGGATGTGAAAATAAATGTTTGTCAAACTCTGCTTCATACAGAGTTAGAACCCTTTACTAATTTAGATGTTTCTTGGATAATTGATTGGGTAAAAAGTGTCCAATTCTTGAAATATGTTCTGGGAATCTTCTGCGCTGACCTTTATTTTTCAGCTCGACTGTTATATTTTCCCTTTCCGCCAAGTTTCTTCTTACTTAATAGTGTGAAGAAAAGTTGCAGCTTGTGAGTGGAGTTCCATGTTTTTACCATAGGTTTTTCTCGTGCTGGACTAAATCTGCAGTTTGGTATTAGTGACAAGTGGTTCGCTATTGGGGATTAACAGTTATTGGTCAGGTAATCTATTTCCATATATATATATTATCTTTACAAAGGAAAAACTGTATTTTCATGTTACAAAGGAAAAGCAATCCCTTGTGCTGATTTGATGAAGAATAATCACTATCCTATTGCAGGCCTCGTTCATGCCTGTTCTTGTCTTGGCAGCAAGATTATGTCCTGAGGGAATGGAAGCAATTTTATTTGCAACCCTCATTTCCATATCTAATGGAGGCAGCGTCCTTGGGGGATTGTTTGGTGCTGGTCTGACCCAGGCCTGTGGTATCACTAAAGACAGGTTTGACAACTTGGCCATTCTAATAATTTTCTGCAATCTCAGCTCCTTGACCTCCTTCTCAATGATAATCCTGATGCCAAATCAAAGGAGAGTAATGACACTACTACATTTTTGAACAAGTGTAACGCATCAAATGCATCAAATGGATATGAAGAATAATCAATGAGATGGTGGAGCCTATATTTTTTGTTTTTACATCATTTTGTGGGTTGTAGTTAAACTAGAATTGTTATCGAGAAATGGAACATTATAACATTATGTCGTTTGGGTTTTGGGCATGAAACTTGTTAGATTATGTTACTTATTTACGTAATGTGTCTTTTTGGGCACGAAACATGACATGTTACTTTTTATATATTTAAGTTTTTATTGTCAATATCATCTTTTATTATTTATTGAATATTATCATTAGTATATTATATTAAAATATTAAATTATTATTATTATTACCTATATGTTGGTTGTTGCATCAGAAAAAGATTGTTGCTTTATTTCACCTAACAAGTCGTTGCATTAGAAAAGAACCATTGCTTTATTTCACCAAACGAGCCGTTGCATTATGCATCATTATCGTTGCATTAGAGAATTACCGTTGCATTATTTCACCAAACGACCCGTTGCATTAGATGTCACTCTAATGCAAAACAAAGAAAATGTCGTTGCATTAGATTAGTTCTTCGTTGCATTAGACCTGATGTCACGGGACAGAATGTGAGGGTCCTCTGACGTTGCATTAGAGCTAATGCAAGACTTTTTTTTTTTTTTTTCAAAATATAGCTTTTTAAAAATTTATATACCAAAATAACATTTTCAAAAACTTAAGTACCAAACTAGCACTTTTCACTTGAAATTCGGAATTGGTAATTCCGGATTAATGCATTCCGGAATTACCAATTCCGGAATTGATTTTTTTTTTTCAAAACTGAATTTCCCAAAATTATATTTCCGTAAATAGGGGGCGATCGCGCTTATGAATGGAGCGATCGCTCCTAATGTATTCCGACATTTCCAATTCCGAATTCTTTTTTTTTTTTTGCAAAACTTATTTAATTAGGAAATTTATATTTTCTGAGAAAAGAAGAGAGCGGTCGCGCGGTTAAGGGGGCGATCGCTCTTAGTGCAATCCGGTATTGGTAATTCCGGATTCCCTTATTATTTTATTTATACATAATTGAACTGAATTGAATTAAGTAATTATTTTTTTTGAAAAATTCAAATCCGGAAATGCTAATTCCAGATTTGCTTTACAAAATCCTTCTTCCCCAGTAAATCTGTAAACAACCCACGCATAATCAAAACTCAGTGAAGAAGAAGGAAAAAAGAAGGAAGAAGAAGAGAAAAGTAGGTGATTTTTTTCCAAAAAAATCTGAAAATTCAAGTTGATTAAGAAGTTCAAGAAGAAGAGAAGAGAGGTGATTAAGAAGGTACATTTAATCCATCTTAAATTTTTTTTGAAATTTAAATTTAGTATTTATTTGATTTTTTTGTAAATGTAGTGATATTGTTAAATTAGATTTTTTATAATTTATTTTTTCAATTTTTAGGAATAAATATGGCTGGAGTTCCACTTATTTTCATGTGTTATTGGGAAGGAGATGATGAACACCCGTTTGAAGGTGAACATTTTGAAAGGGGACCAAAATGTGCACTTAGGGCTAAAACTCGGTGGAGATACAAGAAGTTGATTAAAAAGTTAGCTAAGAAAATTGGGGTAGATCGAGCTATTGTTCAGTTGCAAGTTACATGCAGATATCATCATCTTGTCGCTCCTAGGATTGCAAATTACATTCCATTTGTAATCGACAATGATATGGGTATGGAAGTTATGTTTGATGTTTCTGCTCAGTTTGGTGGGTTGAGTAGCTTACAATTTTATGTTAAGATGAATTTAGTTGATAATGTGAATGTTGAGGAATTTGAAACCCATGAGGAGTCATTCCAAAATGAGTATGTTAATGACATGGATACCTTCCAGATGGGTTCTTTAAACTGCTATAGTCAGAGGGATGCTGGAACAAGTACACAAACATATGTGGAAGAGGAAGAGGGAGAGGGAGAGGAAGAGGAAGAGGAAGAGAGAGAGAGGAAGAGGGAGGGGGTGAGGATGAGGAATTGTATAATGATGATGATAATAATGATTCAGATTATGAAGAAAATATTGGGTTGCTTCTAAATGAAGATCGTGACGATGGATATGATGATTGCAGTAGTCCTACTGATGATAGAGAGAATGAGGGTGAAGCTTGGGTGAGGGAAGATTTGGCGTTACATTTGGTTGCTTACGAAGAACCACAACATCATGTGCATGAGAGAGTCGGGTATCAATTTTATCGTGATATTGGAGAAGGATCAGAGATATATGATGATAACCAATATGACTTTGTTGAATGGAATGTAGAACATGATGAAATTGCCAAAGGTATTCGCTATTCAAAGAAGACAGAGGTGCATCATAAAATGAAGTTGTTTCATATTAAGAAAAATATGCGCTTCAAGGTAAAACGAATCACAACCCGAAAGTGGACTATTGAGTGTTTGGTGAAAGATTTTCCGTGCAATTTTTATGTGAATGTGAGTTTGAAGGCATCGGGTATTGGGAAGTTACCAAATACAAGGTTCCTCATTCTTGCTTGGGAACTGAAATTAGCCAAGATCATCAAAACATGGATGATAAGTTCATAGGGCAAGAAGTTTTGGAAGTGGTTAAGGCTGATCTAGAGTTGAAGATTGCACTTGTGAAGGCGGAAATAAAAAAAGCCCATGGAAAGGAAGTTTCATATAGAAAGGCATGGTGTGGCAAACAAAAAGCTATTGCGAGAGGCATATGGAGGCGGGAAGAATCTTACATAAGGCGCACGTTTGTTAGTAGCCATCCAAAAGTGGAACCACGGAACCATTGTGGAGCATTCGATCCTCCTCCTCCCGATGCTTTAGGTATGTTTGATCGTGTGTTACGGGCATTTGGCACTTGTGTGGAAGCATTCTCTCATTGTCGTCCTGTTATTTACATTGATGGCACATTCTGCATGGAAGATATAGAGGGGTTATTCTTATTGCTATGGGTGTCGACGCAAATGATAGTCTACTTCCTCTCGCATTCGCTATTGTTGAAAAAGAGGACTATCGGCGGGTGTTGGTTTCTGCATCGTCTTTGCAAACATATTGTTAAGGGTCGTGAACCAGTTAATCTTAGGACCCCTCACCGCTCTTTTCATTCTGACATTTAGTGGTGAGGGTGAACTGTTAATCTTAGGACTGTTCTAATGTCCTTGTTCACTAACTCCGACGTTCAATCCCGTTTTTGTTATCGTGGCCGTGATCAACAATGGGAAATTGTAGTTGGTATTGGTCATACCCTTAGCTGTGTTCCATATCTCATTACAGATTATTCTTCCAAAGTCAATTGTTTTTCCTTGAACTATCATGTGCATCAGAAATGCATGTCTCCAATTCACCTCATTAAAATGAGAGGAGGGGAGGATCCTCTCACAAATAAATCTATGAATATACTTCATCCAATTGTCCATGTTCCTAGCCTTTACAATTACACCCTTCTTCACATCCCTAGGGTCAATTACCCCGAAAGTCGGAGCTAGCAAATGCAAATTTTCCTTATAATTTTTTTCAATCCTCTCCATCTCTTTGGTATACTCACACCCATCCTCCTCAATGTCGTAGGCTAACCCGTAATGTTGATTAATCACATCCCTATCATATTTTACCTCTACCCCCCACACAAATGACTTTCTCGTATTCCCCCGTTAAAAAACATTGGCATAAAATTCTTTTACTAAAAGCCCGGTTCCATAATTTAGGGGCTTACTCCCCAACTTTCCACATTTGTATTGGGTAACATAGTGATCTAAATACAAGCCATCAAAATCAAATTCCCTCTCCGGGTTGAATGACTTGGTTTCGTATAGCTCAAAGAAATATTGAGCTTCATACCCAACAAATTTGAAAGCATCAAACGGGGGACCGACGGGAGGGGTGGTAGTGTTGGTGGTAGTGGTTCGTGCTCTTTTAGACATTATAAATCAAAACTCAAAGATATAGATTGGAAGCTTACTTTGGAATTGGCCGGAAATTCGCCGGAATGTCGCCGAAATCTTGTCTTCAAAATCAAATGTGTGACCCTCTTCAAAATAAACCTCTAACCTTGAATATGTGTTTAAAAACGTTTGATTGGTTGATTTTGGTGTTGAAGAAGATTGATTTTGGGGGTTGAAGATTGAAATTTTAGAGAGAGAGAGAAAAGGGGCCGGCTGGGTTGAGGGTTATTTGATTGGGAGAGGGGAGGTTGTTTTGATATACCAGCGTTCTTGGGAAATACGCATAGAGAGCGATCGCACGAGCTTAAGGGAGCGATCGCGCCTTTTCTCTGTAAAAAGAGGGCGATCGCTCGTGTTTATGGGGTAATCGCGCAACCTCTTTATTATTTGTTTTTTCAAAAAAAAAATTAATAACAGAATCCGAAATTATTAAACCGGATTACAGTAGGGGCGATCGCCCTATATAAGAGAGCGACCGCTCTTTTGTCCGTCCCTCTTTTTTCAAATTCCAATCAGTTTTTTAACGTTTTTAGTTAGTTTTTTTTATTTTTCCATCAGTTTTTTAACGTTTCCAGTTAGTTTTTCAGAATTCCAGTTAGTTTTTTAGAATTTCCAGTCAGTTTTTTAACGTTTTCCAGTTAGTTTTTCAGAATTTTCAGTTAGTTTTCAAATAGTAATCTTTATTAAAAAAAAACATATAGAATATAAAACTTAACAGAAACTGTTAATCGGAGGTTATAACCGTTTCATTGGACACGTCTATATATATATCAGTCCATGGCAAGCTTTCGTGGAATTAAAATTACCAATAATAAAAGAAGAAGTATGAATGAAAATTGACCACATCCCGGTCACATAGGATACCCGTCAACGATAATTAGACGGGGTAAATTCATCAGGAGGATTGCGAATCCTACTCCCTCTCCTTGGTATACGACTGTAAGTACCCCAATCTGGATCACACCCTTTCAAACACACGGGAAACACCGCAGACTCATCAACACAGTCTCGACGACCCCTCTCACTCAAAACCCTCTCTAAACCCCCAACCAAACCAAGGGAGGAGCCTTCCTGGGATAAAAAGGGACAAAAGGACCTTTCGGGAATTTTCAGGAAATTGGGAAAGCAATAACCGGAACTCGTTAAACTCCCCGTTGCTGTGCCAACGAGACGTCCCGGGACTGCCCCGTGCATCCCGACGTCGAACCGTACTTAGCACGTGACATCTCACGTAAAAGTATGGCTTTCCCTGAAAAACGCATTTTTCGGCACTTTCCGGGGGCGTTTCGGACATTTCCCGGACTGTTATTTTAAAAAACGGACAAAACCGGGACCGAGGGACAAAATCCCACATGGCTGGTGACTCAGAGGGCACGTGGCAGCCATGCCACCTCCCTCTAGTCACCCTTCAATCAATTTCAGAGGGAAAAGACCAAAATGCCCCTGGTTTGCAAGCCAAGTCATTGGGACTCACTTTGTGCACTTTTCTGAAATTGCCGGCCAAGTCCCAGTTTCCAAAATTCCCAAAACCCACGAAATTCGGTCCAAGTCCGGGGACTCCTACTTGCAATTTTCACCCTATAAATAGAAGTTCTTTGTCAAAGGCAAGAAAAGAATTTTTGACACCAAAAAATCACCACCCCACGGTCCAAGGCGGTTTTCACCCTTCCCGAGCTCCCGTTTTGTCTCGATTCGCGTGAAACCTTCGTATTTCGATCAAATACGCACCTACAACTTCGAAACAACCTTTCGAATCACTTTCCGTGTCCGTACACACCTCCCGAGCCAAAGGAGTCGACCACTAGCCATAGGTATAACTCCCTCTCTCTGAATCTTACGTTCCGTCTCGGTTTACGCGCCGGTCGCTATAAGCATTTCGAACGTCCGTTATCAAAATGTAGACGCCTGCTGTCTAACGGGGGTCCGATACGTTTTAGCCCCTTGATCCTCTTCTCTTTCCGTAAGAGAAGTAATCACGGGTTAAACGGCGTTCCGACCCGTTCCGTTTACTTTCATGTCATTTACAATTCCGAGCCGTTTGGCCTCGTTGATCGTCATTTACAATTCCGAGCCGTTTGGCCTCGTTGATCGTCATTTACAATTCCAAGCCGTTTGGCCTCGTTGATCGTCATTTACGAATCCGGATCGTTTGATTCCGTTGACACCGCTTTAAATACTGTCATTTACAAGTCCGATCCGTTTGGATTGTGATAGTATTTACTTTTCAAAGTCCGAGTCGCAACCCGATTCGTTGATCGCATGTCATTTAATACGTATTTTCCCGTAAAAATCGTTAACAATGTAATGCCCGGTTCAAAACCGGAGTTCGTCCGTCGAACTCTCTCTTTCAAAACGCGCGAAATGACGTTCGGCCTCCGAATGCTCATCTTCAAACTCAAAGCCGCCATTTGACACTTAAAATCATTTAATACGCATTTTTCCCGTAAAAATCGTTAACAATGACTTGCACGGTTCAAAATCGACGTTTGCCACGCAAACGAGCATTTCAAACTCAAAATCGACGTTTGCCACGCAAACGCTCATTTCAAACTCAAACCGACGTTTGTCATTCAAACGCTCGTCTTTTCAAACAAAGTCACCTAATCAACGTTTGTCATTCAAACCAAGATTAAGCTTGTCATTCAAGCCCCCATTTCAAAACACACACACACACACACATGATTTCGAGAAAGGTAGAAAGACTCGTCATGCGAGGCGTTTCGGGCGATCTCGTCATACTCTACCCGAAACGTAACTTGACCTCAGAACCTAACAATCTACGGTACAAAAAGCTTTTTACTCGTTTTTCTTTACTTGATAAAAATGATCCCCTTTTTCAAAAAAGCCTTTTCCTAAGTTTTTGCTACCAATAAAAACGACACCTTTTCACAATAGCCGTTTCTCAACGTTTGGGCTCAAAATACAAAAACCGCGTGGCGACTCCTCATTTTTCCTTCCCATGAAGCGAGGTCTCAGACACCAACCCTCCGCGAAAGACAACCGCGTTTCGCGTCCGCGCGAAATCCCGGGTAATTTCAGGGATATGTAGGAATCTTGTCAAAGGATCCATCCAACCAACCTAAACGGTCACACAACAGGACACTGCCACGTCCTCACAAACTGGCCTACACGGTCACATCCTCTCCCAACACGCGATCCAGATCAGGACCCTTATCTTATCGACGACCCTACTTCCTCCGTAATTGACGTCGTCGAGGGGCTTCTGTAAGTACCCCAATCTGGATCACTCTCTTCCGAACGTACGAGAAACACCGCAGACTCACACAAATGCAGTCTCGAACACCCATAGCCATTAAAAATCCCAAAAACCACCAACTAAACCAAGGGGGGACTTTCTGGGATAAAAAAGCTCAAAAGGACTTTTTGGGAATTTTGGAAAATTTGGAAAAGCATAACACGTCTGTGCGGATTTCTTTGCTTCCAGACATCATAATTATGAAATCCCCTTAAAGTCCACAATATTCCCTCAAATCTGGGAAAACCAAAAATTTGGTTTTGCAAGGAAGGTCCGTACGGACCTCTTTGTCAATTTTCCAACCCTTTTGTTGTCATAATTACTGAATCTCCTTAAAGTCCACAATATTCCCTCAAATCCCGGAAGAAATGATTACCCACATGCTTAGTTGGTCCGTACGGACCTCTTTGCATGCAAGATGGTCCGTACGGACCTTATTGCTCGGGGACACCATAATTGCAAATATTCCTCCATCATCACGAGATTCCCTCAAATCGAGGAAAACCAAAATCTTGGATTACCGGGGAGGTCCGTACGGACCTCTTTGCACCTAATGCGGCACTATAAATAGAGGGCTCCCCCTCCTCATTTTCACACACCTCCCACTTCTCTCTTCCTCCACTAGGCCTTCGGCTTCCCCTCTAAGTCCTTAGAGGCACCCCAGGCCCCTTTCGGATCCTTGAGGCCTTAGAGCCCCTCGTGGTGCTCAGAAGCCTCCCTAGCGCTCCCGAGATGCTCCGCGCTGCCCGAGGCACTCTCGAGGTACTGCGAGGCCCCTCGTGGTACTCAGAGGCCTTGCACAGTCTTTCCACGGTGTCCGGCTCTTTTCGAGTCAAACCGGCGATCCCAGCCACGCGAAACTACGCAGAGTGACTCCACGCCACCACAACGCACGCCGAACCTCTGCACGAGTGATCCCGACGATCCCCACGCACGCCGAACCTGCGCCGAGCCAGGCCTACAACCTCGACTCACGCCGAAACTACGTCGCGGACAATGGCATCTCCGAAGCAATCCCGATCCGTCTGCAGGAGCAGCTACTCAGACCTCAAAAACTATTCCCCGGCGGAAGGCAGGACACGAACCAACATTGGTAAGGCTTCCTTCCATTACTATTTCAATACATTTCCATACATAGCATACAATGTAGACATCCGTCTGACATGCATTTTTAAAAGCACACACACACACACCTGACATTGAAAGGATATTAGGGGTATCAGAAAGACTCGTCTTACGAGGCTACTAGGAGTGAGCTCTAATATTCTAATATTCTCTTCCCAGGAGTCATCGACCTCAGAACTCAAAATCTCATCACACAAAAACAGGTTTAAAATTATCTTTAAGCGATGCCCTTTTCAATGTTTTGGGCTTAATAAAAACGGCGTGGCGACTCTACAAATGCGAAAACAAACGGCGAGACACCTCCAGCGAAACGGAAAACGAACCGCCGCGAGGCGGGGACCAATGCCGGATGCCGGGCGCGAACGCGCTGCCTCTCGGATCCGGGCTATTTCGGTTGGCGACTCCGTTTGGGGAATTTTGTTTTAAAAACTTTTAAACAAAACAAAAGATTTTTAAAACGATGATGAGGGTCAAACTTTCATTTTACCCCTTCCTTTAAGCTGTTGTGTGTGTGTGCACGTGCTTTACTTTTTTATTTTACAAAAAAATAAAAATACAAAAAATGCATTAATATACATACGTGCATACATTTAAAATTCTTCAAAAACTTACGTTTTACTCGGAAAAAGAATTTTAGAGACCGCACACTACGCGCGCCTTCTTTGCCTCGGTTACACCGCACACTACTCGCCTTCTTGCCTCGGTTACACCACACGCTACGCGCCTTCTTTGCCTCGGATACAGCTGCACACTACAACCCTCGGCCGGAGTGGTCTCGGTTGCGGTCCGTTAGGTCTTCCTAGGCCTCTTGGACGCGCACGGGCTCATTCCAAACATCCCATCCTAGCCAAGCGTCAGCCACACGTTTGAGTCTTGAGTCACACTCTGTCCGGACTCGGTTGGTTTTTACCCGGTCAGGTGTCATACGGCCTGGATACATATACCATGCCGGCCATTTTACGAGTCAAGGCTCGGAACTCAAGATCCCTTGCGCAAGCAAAGCGATGAAAAGGTCATGCTAAAATCTTGACTTGATCTTGATTTCGAAGCTACACCCGACGATGTTAGTCCGGATATACATCCATGCTCGCATGACACCATGTCATCACGCCTTTGATACGTCGGCCATGACAATATGACCGGCCAACGCCTAACGTCACAGATCCCTTGCGCAAGCAAGGTAAAGAGAGGTCATGCCGAACTCTTGACCTGATCTTGACTTAGTGGCCGGCTCGGTTCACTATTCACATGGCTAGCGCATCAAAACGAACATGACAGGCTCGGTCCTTAGGTTCGATTTTTCTTTTAGGCCGGTGGAAACCGCTTGCACTATGGGACCCTCGCACAGGGTGTCCACCGGGATGTCGAAATACGGGTGCAAAACGAGGGGCTTATAGCCGCGCGAGATGGTCTCCGTGACCCAGGATCTAGCATAGTTGCGAAAAACAAGAGCAATCTTTTCCAACCTACCTAGGATTCTGAGAAAACATGTTTTAAGTAAATTAAAACAACAAAAAACAAAAAATCAGAAAATAAAAGAAACGGAAACCGCATGCCACGTGAGCTTTCCCCCTTTTATCCCGTAAGGCCATTCCCGTGTCTAAACCTTGCCCGTCACCCCCTCCAGCTAACAGAGAGTGGTCGAGAGTACCCGGGAACCCGTCTCCCAGTGTCAAAACAGCAAGGTCCTACCTCCTTCCCAGCTCTATCACCAGGACAGTCCGTCAAATCCCCATGGCCAAGTCAGTGGATAACAACAATGAGAACGGGACCTTACCCCCAAGAAATTTCCCAACATTGGAAGAAGTTTGGCAGGTCCTCATGGCTATTGAGAAACGTCAAGGTGAGCAACAAGCCTGGATTGAAGGTGCCATGCACCACTTCGGAACCTTAGCCACCCAACTACCTGGGGCTTCCCAAGCCATGACTGCTCCTACAGCCTCTAACATCTCTCATTGTCTCCCAGAAGTCAACATGTTACCCTCGTACGAGCCATGCAGTTATGGCGTAAGGCCACAAGACCTTCCAGAGGAGGAAAGCTTGCCCATCCGGCCTCACGAGGTCCCGGTACCACCGCCGAACAACGAACACATGCGGTGGGACGTCTGCGATTGCGGTGCTTGTCCGGAAATGGAATTCCGAGGATGCGATGAATGAAGGCCGTCCTCGACGAAAGAAGAAGCTATCTTCTCAACAAAAACTTAAAAAGAGGTACGAATCCGGTGATCCCACGGTCGGAACCCTTGGAGAACCCTCGGGAAAGTTTGACTACTACGTCATCTACTCCGGCCAAATCTCCCGGCCTAGTTACGCACAAGGCCACGGCAATGTACGCTCCATGATCAGGTGGGACGAGCTTCGCACCGCCACCGAAGGCCCGAAGGTCGAGATAATCCAACCCCTGTCTTGGGAAGATCTCAAAGCCTCTATTGATGCTTCGGTAAGGGCTATGACGGTGAACGAATTGAAATGCGCGATGCGGCCTTACGCTAATCGGGCTCCTCCCACTACGAAAACGGGAGAGACAAGCAAAACCATAAGTCCCGAGAGGTGAATGTTCGACACGTTCGGTCAAATCCCGGTGAATCCTCCACGGACGGACAAAAAGCCGGCCACACGAGCCACGGGCGAAAAGGGGCCCTACGCCAAAAGAAGTGAAACTTTGGACCCAAAGTGAGGATCTGTCTTAACACGGCTCAGCGCGCTCGGGCTAACATCTCACTCTGGTCCTTACTCACTTCATCTTACCCGCACAAGCTCAAGTTGGAAGAAAGCACGGCGGACCATGGTTCCCATCACGGTGACACGGATGAAGCGGTTCGGATGATTGGCAACGTCAATTACGGCAATATCATCACTTTCCACGAGCTCGACCTTCCAAAATTTGGGGGCGACCACAATGAGCCTCTCTACATAACAGTTCAAGCGGACGAGCGTCGTCTCCACGGGTCTTGGTAGATGGGGGATCATCCATGAACGTCCTTCCGGCCAAGATGATGGATTTGCTAGGGATCAAAGCAAGCGATCTAAAGCCCTCGACTCGGGCAATCAAGGCATACGACTCAACATCCCGCCCGATCTTGGGAATAGCCTCCTTGAACTGTGGTTTGGAAAACAAATGGTCCCAGCCCAGTTTCCAAGTCATCGACATCCCGATCACATTCTTTGCCATTTTGGGACGCCCTTGGCTACACGAGATCAATGGGGTGGCATCCACTCTCCATCGGTGCGTAAAGTTCGTCCAAGGAGCAGATCTAACCATCATCTACGGAGATAGCGTGGTCAACGAAAGGACCGAAACAAACGGCGTCCGGTCTTAGAGATCAAACCGACGATGATGGCATGATGCTAACGGGATTCACCATCGAAAGCCCAAAGGCCCAAGTATGCCACGTAGACACGCCTTTGATTTGGGACAAGATCCCTCCCAGATGAAAATGATGAAGCACATGAACTACATCCGGGGCTCGGTTTGGGAAACGCCGTCGGGGCACTCAACGAGATCATCAATATCAAAGAACGAGAATACCTGCACGGCACAGGATACTCCCCTACTCCCGAACACATTGCGGAGGACAAGCGAGCTGCACGAAAACGCTCCACGAGATAACAAAGAGGCTTGCACGCCATCTCAGATCTTCGTCCTTACGGCTTCGACATGACCAAGTACTTCACAAAGAAGGCGGCAACTTGGAAGAAGATCCGAGAAAAGGAGAACAGGCGATCGGCGCCAAACAAGGCGGCGACAACCATGGACAAGCTCCCGGCGGAACTGGCAAGATTCGGAGGCCTCAAGCCAAATCCCATCCGAAGAGCATTTCTCGACACACCGCCCTCTGTGGGATCCACAACCACCACTATTCACAATGAATTTTGGTTCGGAAAAACTCCCTCTTTGGCGGAAGAACTCGAAAAACTCTCTGTCGACACTCATGTATTCAACAAGCGGGACGAGTGCATTCGAGCTAGTAATGCCCAAGACAAAAGCAAAGACTCCGCGAGACGATGCTTGGGACGAGCCTTTGCTCCACTGCTCTTCAAAGAAGAAATCGAGATGCCGGATCTAATCGATTTTGTTTACGATAACTCTGTGATAGCAATGATCGGGAACGGTGACATAAAGCCCTTCAAGCCCCATCTCTATCAAGCTCGTCGCCGCTCCAATAAGCTGGGCCACCTTCTCCGGACCCAGCTGCCCGGCCAAAAGGACATGATCGAACAACTTGGTCGACCCCTCGAGTCCTAGAGTCTAGTGTCAAAACTCATCTTGAGTCCATTAGCTTTGAATTTGAGTCTCTCGAGTCATCGATGGCCTCACGCCGGAAGATTACGAACTCATTGCCAATAATGTATTCCGTATGCTCTTAATGAATGCTTCGATCTTTCAGAGTATCCTCTCATTGCATCTTTAACAAGCGATAAATTAACTAACACACAAGCGGTTAATAACGATTCACTTGATAAAGAAGCGAGACACATTAAACGAACAATACATTAAGCACATCTTTAAGCATGTTGTCAAACGAGAGAAAAACCGGGCCCCAGCTGCCGAGGAGGTTTTAACGAAAGTGAATTTGGGAGCTGGCGAAGAGCGAAAAGAGGCAAATCGGAAGTTTCTTCAGGCACGAGCAAGACGCGTTGGCGCCTTTGCTCGAAGAGTTCGTGGACGTGTTCGCTTGGTCTTAGAGACATGCCGGATTAGATCCTAACATTGTGGAACAGGATTCCCTTAAATCCGAGGCTAAGCCCATCAAGCAAAAGCTACGCCGAATCAAGCCGGAATGGTCTTTACAAGTCAAAGAGGAGATCGAAAAAATGCTCCGCGTTGGCTTCATCGGGGTGATCGAGTACCCCACATGGCTCTCCAATATCGTCACGGTCACCAAGGCCGATGGAAAAGTACTGTTGTTGCGTGGACTTGAGATCTCAACAAAGCAAGTCCCAAGGACGATTTTCCACTACCAACATCGACATGTTGGTAGACACTCTGACCAATTTCGAAGTCAAGTCTTTCGTGGACGGTTTCTGCCGGCTACAATCAAATCAAGATGGCGAAGAAGACCAAGAAAAGACGGCTTTCACAACCCACTGGGAACCTCTTGCTACAGTAATGCCGTTCGGACTAAAGAGCCAGGGGCTACCTACCAACGGGCGGCAACCGCCCTCTTCCACGATATGATCCACAAGAGATCGAAGTGTACGTCGATGACATGATCGTTCGCTCAAAGGGATCGGACGGACAACACCTCACGAGACTGAGAAAATTCTTCAATCGCCTCAGAAAACACTCAATGAGGCTTAACCACACTTGAAATGCACATTTGGGGTTAGCGAGGCAAGGTTTTGGGATACGTAGTCACCGAGAGAGGCATCGAGGTAGATCCTCAGATCAGCTATCATCGAAATGAGACCACCGCAAACTCGGACGAGAGGTGAAAAGCTTCATGGGCCGCTGCAATATATCAGCCGCCGTCAACCAATTGACCTCTATGTGCGAGCCAATCTTGGCCCGATGAAGAAGAACGCCGACATCGAATGGAACTCGGAATGCCAAGATGCCTTTGAAAAAATAAAAGCATACCTTGTGAGTCCTCCGATTCTCTGTCCTCCCCACGAGGAAAAGCCACTTTGTTGCTATACCTAAGCGTGGCCAGGACACCGCGGTTGGAGCCATGCTCTGTCAAGAAAAGAAGGAGTCACGGGTCGAAACGCCATCTACTTCGTCGGTCGAAAGTTTCAAGGCGGCGAACTCAATTACTCGGCCCTCGAGAAAACTGCGCGGCTCTGGTATGGGTTGTCGGGAAACTACGGCACTACATGCGGTCGCACACGGTACACTTGGTTTCCAAAATGGACCCAGTCAAGTACCTCTTCGACAAACCATCTCTGTCAATGAGGCTCGCGAAATGGTCTTTCTTCCTAGCGGAATTTGACATCAAGTACGTAAACCAAAAGTCAATCAAGGGACGGGCCGTGCAGGTTTGAACAAGCTGGGCGATTTCCCAGCCAGCGAGGCTCGAGGCCCCGAACCACAATTTCCGGACGAGGGAATCTTCGCAATCGAAGGCGAAAATCGATGGCAAGCTTGTTCTTCGACGGAGCGGCCAACAAAAGGAAACGGCGTCGGTATGCTCTTGGTAGATCCCAGGACGAGCACGCCCCAATTGCTATAAAGCTCAATTTCGAGGTAACCAGCAATGCGCGAATATGAAACTGCTTGACTATCTTGGACTACAAGCCGCACTCGAGAGGAATGTCCGAAACTCGAAGTTTATGGGGACTCGGCCTTGATCATCAACCAAGTCTCAGCAAGTGGAAAACCGTAGACCCGGGCTTGCAAAAATACCATGCTGCATGGAGGACCTCATCACACAATTCGAAGAAGTCACCTTCCACTACTTGCCAAGAGACCGAAACGGGTTTGCGGATGCCTTAGCCACCTTGGCTTCCCTTGTGGAAATCCCACTGGAAGGAAAAGCAATCAAACCATGAGAAGTCGGACGAAAGGAAATTCACGCTCTTGTTGTGAGATCGAACCCGGAACCTAAGCCGATCAATGAGCCATGGTATCACCGGATCTTCCAATACCTCAAGAACGGGAAACCACCTTCATGAACAAGGAAGACCCACATACGAAGGGGTCAAAACCAAGAGCATCATGGCCACTAAACGCCTTGCCTCTCGCTTCGTCATCCTCGGGGACATCTATACAAGAAACGCTACCATGGGCCGCTCCTGTTGCATCGGCCAAGAAGAAGCAAACAAGTTCATGAGCAGAAGTCCACGATGGGGCTTGCGGTCCCCACATGAATGCGAGCCACGATGCAAATCATTCTCGGGATGGGCTACTCTTGGATCTCCGTGGAGCGGTGCATCCACTTTGTCAGAAGAGCTGCGACAAGTGCAGCGGTTCTCCAACCTCAATCATCTGCCGCCCCACGATCTCTCTTGCATGACTACACCTTGGCCCTTTGCCACTTGGGAATTGACGTCATCGGGAAAATCGCTCCGCCCGAGCGGCAACGGTCGCGAGTTCATCTTAGTAGCCATCGACTACTTCACCCAAATGGGTCGAAGCCAAGTCCTACAAGGTACTCACCTCCAAGAAGGTCGCGCATTTCCTCAAGGAAAACATCATCTGCCGATACGGCATCCCAAATGAGGTCATATCGGACAACGGCTCACACTTCGAAGGGAATTCGACGGGCTGGCTGAATTCAAGATCACACGCCACAAATCTTCTCCCTACCGGCCACAAACAAAGCGGCGCCGTGGAAGCGGCAAACAAAACCCTCGAACGGATCATCAGAAAAATGACCACCCAGGGACGAGATTGGCAGAAGCTGCACCTTGCACTTTGGGGCTACCGCACATCGGTCGAAACGACCACGGGAGAAACCCCATTTGCCACGACATACGGGATGGAAGCGAGTCCTTCCCGTAGTGGAAATTCCCTCGCTCAGTCTTCTTTGGAAAATGACATCAACGAAGTCGAATGGCTCCGGCCAGGCATGATGAATTGGCTCACGCTAGACGAGCGACGACTAAAGGCCATGGAACACGTCAGGAGCCTATCAGCGGGATGGCTAGAGCTTTCGACAAGAAAGTCGAATCCCGAGACATCGGGGAAGGTGACCTTGTACTCAAAGAAAAGCCTCCCACTCGAACCAACCCAGCTGGGAAAATGGGAACCCACATGGATCGGCCCTTTCGTGGTTCAAAAGATCTTCTCCGGAGCGCCATGAAGGCGCGGACCTAGACGGCAATCCCTTCATGAATCCGGTCAATGGAAGCAAACTTCGCGAGATACTTCGCCTAAAGAAGAACAAGCTGTGCATCTCTTGGCACTCCATGTAGTGTCGAACTACGCGGACTGAGCCCTCTAGTCAGGAGACGTAGGCAACCTTAATTGGTCAGGTCTAAAAATACACAAAAGTCAAAAGTTTGAATGTCAATCAAGACCTCCATCAAGCTACGCACTTTTCAAGAACACGCCCCCGGCGAGTCACCTTGAACAAGTCAAACGACGGCGGCAACATCAAAGGACATCAGGGTCGCTCGGCATCAAGCAGGCGGCTCATGTACGCTTCCAAGCCGGGGGCTTGTCTTCGCCCTCACGCGCTTCAAAAAAAAAAAAAAAAAAAAGAGAGCTCGACGAGGGCTCACAAAAAAAAAAAAAAAAAAAAAAAACAAAACAATAAAAGGAGCTCAGCGAAAGAGTGCAAAAAAGAGGTCGAGCAGACGCCAACAAGAGGCAAGGAAGGCTACGAAAAAAGCCGTCAAAGCGACTTGTCGAGGATCATTCAACCTCTCGGCCAAGCACAAAGCCTCGTGAAAGGGATTGCCGTCATGGCCCAGGCTTCGGTCCGCAAATGCAACGAGAAAAGTCAAGGATGGACGCCGACAAAGTGCACAAAAGAAACAAAGGCAAACAAGAGATCTTGCGTCTCGACAAAGCTTTAAAAGTAAATCACAAATCACTAACGGTTACAACATTTCTTGATGAGTTCAAGCACGGTCTACTCTCAAGTTCACAACATGCTAAAAGACTGACTTAATACATTTAACAAATAATGTGTTTGCAAGGCAATGAATGGATACCTAGGAGGTCATTCCGCGCCATCTGCGCTTGTCCCCTCGCCATTCTTCCCTTTCTTCCCTCGTCCCGGCGAGTCTTCTTTCGCTCCACGTGAACCAACTCTGCGTCTCTCGGTCAGAGATCGGGGTCCTCCCCGTAGAGTCAAACAATCCGGTAGCTCTCGGGGCTTCATTCGCCGTGCTTCGGCTCGGATCTCCTCCTCCCTGAGTACGTAAAAAGAGGACCTCTCCTGTCGGTCGGTCGACTCTAGTCTCGTAATCAAACAAAGTGTCTCCGTCACATCGAAAGGGTCGGACCGAGCTTCGGCACTCCTAAGGCAATAGCTACTACGGCAGCCGGGTCCCAGAATCGCTACACGCTTTGCTCTCCAAGACCACTTGGGAGCGACCACTTTGCTCATACCGGGCCGGAGTGCGAGTCGTCGACACGACACTCTCCCAGACGTCTAGGAGTACCGCGGGAGGGAAGCGGAATACTTCCATACCCTCGAGAAAATACAAGAAGGCACTGACAGGCTGCCATACGAAGAGGAACTACCTCCGCAGTAGCAAGGTCATCCCGGCCAAACAAAGGCTCTGCTTCATCCCCAAAAGCTGCAGGAAACAAGCGACGGAATATAGAAGGAGGACGAAGACAAACACGGAACTCGATAACGTAGGACCCTTCTGCAAGATCCTCCTAGTCTCGATCCTCCGGTGCGGAACCCACGGCGGATCGATGCGTACCAAATTTGTGCCATCCATCTCTCCCGAGGCGGGTGATCCATATCCCGACACGAGGTCGGCGAGCAAATGACCACGGGCTAAACGACGTCGGAGCCTCGGGCATGGCACAGAAGTCTCTCTCGCGGCCACAAGGTGAAGCAGCGGGGCTTCCCCCTCTCATGAACCGATCCCCGGTCGCCGGACGGTCGATACCATGAAGAGTCTCCCCCGGCACCAACGGGACAATATCCTCTCCCGGCTCTGCGGTGCCCTACCACATCTAGCAAAGCGCCATCACAAATGCGAAGGAGGCGACCATGAAAAGCGTCGCCGTCACGTGCGCTTGAGGCGAATGCGTCCCAAGAGGCGTCACTCTGCATCATCGACCATGAACCGCTCAGCGGCTCGGAAATGTCGATATGACCCGAATCAAGGATCATGCCACACTTCTTCCAATGAAGTACGAAGAAAGCCTGCAAGCTTCACGCTCGCGCAGGCGCCACCAATCGAAAGGAGCGAGATGGCCTCCACCTCAGGTCCTCAATCAAAGCTTGAAAATCCTCAAAAGTGGGCACCATTTCATTGTAGGAGAAACGGTACACGTGCCTCCTAACATCCCGAACTTCGCGGCGGCCCGCACAAATCCCAATCGGGAACCCGACTCCTTAAAAGACCAAATCGAGCAAAGACGAAACCTTACCTCGAAAGCCCGTCTACGATGCCTCATACGGCGCCGCATCCACGTTTCGGCTTGCTCAGGAAGTGTGCTTGCCTCTCTGCGAAAGCCTCGGCAAAATTCTAGGAACATACGAAGAATCCATGGCAAAAATGGAGGTTCCTAGAGAAAATGGGGAAGAAAGCTCGAAAATAGGTACAAATGGGGAAATGAGGAAGAACCGGAGAACTGGAAAGCATTTATGTCCTTCCCAAAGCAAGGTTGGTCCGTACGGACCTCTTTGCATGCTAAGTATGTCCGTACGGACCTCCTTGCAAAAGAACCCATTTCCCCGGCCAAACGGTACAACAACCCATTTGTCCTCGGCGAGGACCTTGCTCCAAAGCGCCCAAACAGCGGCCAAAGCCATTCCGAGCAAACAAACGCTACCCACAAAGCACTCTCGGCTCACGTGGCATGCACAAAAATATAATAATAATAGCAACAATTTCTAGGACAAATCCAGGGAATCACAAAAATGACATTACATCTTAAAATAAAATGTTGTTTGCCATGCGAAATACATGTGTTTTATTACAGTACCCATAAATGTCTGTTGCTAAACAAAAAAAAAAAAAAGAGAGGGATATGAAAAGAGGGAAAGCAAATGAATACTAATCGGACTCCTCGGCATCATCATCATCCTCGCCAAGGTCATCCCGAGAAAAGTCGGGCATCCACGGTGAACTCGCCGTCACATCCTCGTCATCGAATCTGAGCCCCAGCCGGGGCTGCCACTCAAAGTAATCGAAGGATCAAATCCGGCGAAAGGATCGAAGAAGGAAGGCTGACGGACCCTCGCCTGTGCGTCTGAGGAGGAAGAAGCTGATAAAAGGGCTGCTCCTCGAAGGCTCGCTCGAAGATGTCAGAGCATCCATGCTATGCCGCCCTCGAAGGTCCCTCTGGCTGCGGCTCCGGCTCGGCTCTAGGCGGAGGAACGTCTACTGAGAATGCCTCGAAGGCATAGGCTCGTGCGCCGGCACGCGTCGCGAGACCGGCAAGATATCTTCGAAGCCATCTTCTTCGCAAACGACCTCATCGCCACGTAACGGCGAGTCGGCATATCATAGGCTCTCCCGAGACACCTGCACAACAAGCGACGAGGAAACGCTCGGCAATACGGTTACACTTTCGACAACAAAAAAGAAAAATACGAAAAGATGCCAAGATGGAAAAGAGTCGGCACACTCACCGATCTATCGGGATCCACTCTGTATGCGGCGGGAGAACTGCTCGAGAACGGAGTACGAGACACCCTCCTCCTCGATCCGTCCCCACGGACATACGTGAAATCCGGCCCCGGCATCGGAACCTGCGGGGAGCTGCGGGCCGGCCTCTCTCTCCTCGCCGGTCACTGCGGCGTCCTCGGCTTCCTCCTCACGAAGGCCCCGTACTCCTCTCCATACAAGATGAACTCCTCGGCGCCCACACCGAGGTACCTCTCAATCAAGCACGTCCATGTCCGGGAATCAAGCATCCCAAAGGGAGGGTCCCTCGGAGCCACGGGAAGCACGCGGGGCCATCTTTGCCCGAGAAGACCAGCTCCCAGGATACATAACATTGCGGGTCGAAGCCCCGCGGCATCTTCCGCGGCTGTGTCGCCTCGGGAGCCCCCTCGGAACTCATCACCCTCATACAGGAGCCCACGGGAACAAAACGAACCCCTCAGGGCTACCCCTCTCCAGACGGCTCTGCACATCCCCGTAGGCGATGGTGAGCTTCCCTGCTTGGTCCTCCTCTTCCTCGCCGTACGAGCCCGGCCCGACATAGCGGGTGCGCGACAACGGCCCAGGGATCTCTATCCCACGGGAAGCTTGAAAAAACCTCATAGAACCACACTGTGACAAAAACGAGAAAGGCTCGGTGCAAAAGAAAATGAAGAAAAGACAAGTTGCTAAATCAAAAACGGCAATAAACTCGTACCTCCAAGGCGAAAGTCCAACACGAGCCCGAATGAGCGCGCACCAGGCCTAAACCGGTCCAAGGAGAAGTAGAGCTCGGCCAAGCACGCCTCGCCCCAAGCAATATCACGAGACCCTATCCGGTCAATCAAGCTCTCCAGCGAGCAAAGGGAGCCGCGGTCGCGTGGTTCGAGAACAAAGTCTCGGACGGTGCATACCACAAAAGGAGCGCGCCAAGCTGCTCCGCCGTCACTGGCCGGTCCCCGAGCATAGGCCCCAAATGCGGCGTGATCTTCGGCTCCACGTCACTATCCTGACATGCCCGGGCCCTGCGAGGACGAGGCTCAAAGCCCGGCGGCTCGGTCAACACCACATCGGAGATCATATCTCTCCACCGTCTGAAGCCCTCCTTTGAAGGAAAGCCGTGTCGCGGCAAAGTCGGTCGGCGTCACCGTCGCCTCTCCCAGGCTCGGATGGAAGGTGTGGGTGGTATCCCACCGGTACTCGAAAGGCCAAGGAAGACGCTCTTGTTCTTCCTCGTGTCGAAACCCCGGCCCGGGTTCTCAACGAACACCCCGGGCCGAAGCGTAAACCGGCCTCACGGGACTCGGCCTGCCGTCCACGGAAATATCGGGCATCCATTGCCACGCGGCTCAACAGCGCCTCGAGCGATCCCAGAGTCTTCATCCTCTTGGCCTTCCCGGCCATAAGCCCCGCATCCTGCAGGTAAACACAGCAAAGGTACGTCAATCACAGTACTTAATAATACAAAACAAAAGGCACAAAAGTCCGTCCCAACACGGAAAGCCATGAAAAATAACCCGTCACAAAACACGGCACACATTGCACATATTTTTCACATATAACCCGTCACAAAACACGGCATATGTCGCACATAATTTTCACATACATTATACATATAATTTTTCCCATGCAGTCCGTCACAAAAACACGGCACACACTGTACACATTTCTCTCAAAAGAAAAAAAAAAGGGATTAAGCCCTACACGACACATTTTTTAAAAAAAAAAAGTTCGTCCCAACACGGCAAAGGCACATATAACCCGTCACAAAAACACGGCACATATTGCACATATTTTCCTCACAAAGTCCGTCACCCAAGAACATGGCACACACGGCACGACACATATGCATAACACATTTTTCAAAAAATCCGTCCCTACACGGCACGTACTTTCAGACAAAACCCGTCACAAAACACGGCACATGTCACATTTTTTTCACAAAAATTATCACTACACGATAATTTTTCTCATAATGTACATACATAAATGGCATACGGTACAAAACACCAAAGCATGCATTTCATTAGAGAGGCACTTTATTTTCACAAATAAGAGCTAATCTACACATTTCTGCCCAAAATACACATACCCACAATTTTTACATGTCCATTTTCAACAATTCATCAAGAATTTCACAAAAAGGCATAAAAAAATAATAAAAAAAAAAAATTCAAAAAAAAAGCGAAAAACTAAAACCTAGTTCTAGCATTCAAAAAAAATTCGAGCAGGGAATCAAAAACGGAACAGATTTCTTACCTCCCCGACGTTCATAGAGCGACGATTGTGCACCTCCGGATTCGGATACAAGACATCCGGGTTCTTCGAAGATGGAACAAACGAGATCCAATTTCTTTGAAGCTCCATCCGTTGCTCGACCACCTCTTGACTGCGTTGACGACGACTCCTTCGAGATCCTTCAGCCATGGCAAGCAATTCAAGCAAAAAATTGTTGATTTTGGTTAACAATGGAGGATTTTCTCTTTTTCTCTCTCTCTGGTTCACGCATGGAAGAAGAAGGAATGGGGAAGGGCTCGGCATTTAAACCTGGTCAAAACACGGGAGGCTGTAAAAAACCAACTTGGTCGAGTACGGACCTCTTTGCGGCGAGGTTGGTCGTACGGACCTCTTTGCGAGGGTGGCCAAATTACTTTCTGCCCTTATAATCTTTGCCTGGTACGTCCTAAGGCCTTTTCCGGCAAATCGAGTGCGAGAATGGTCCCTAACCCTTCAATTGACCACCGGCCATCAACGTAAGACCGGTCCTCGCCCACTCAACGGCAATTCAACCACCGGCCATCAACGTAAGACCGGTCCTCGCCCAGCTCAACGGCAATTCCAGCCACGGCCATCAACGTAAGGCCAGGTCCTCGCCCACTTCAACGGCAATTCAACCACCGGCCATCAACGTAAGACCGGTCCTCGCCACGCTCAGCGGCAATTCAACCACCGGCCATCAACGTAAGGCCGGTCCTCGCCCGCTCAGCGGAAATTCAACCACCGGCCATCAACGTAAGACCGGTCCTCACCCACTCAGCGACAATTCAACCACCGGCCGTCGGTGTAAGGCGGGTCCTCGCCACTTCAGCGGCAATTCAATCCCCGGCAATAAGACCGGTCCTCGCCACTCAGCGGCGACTCGAAGGAGCACGACACCTCCCGATGCGAATATCAAGGCACAGACGCCTCCCCAAAGCTCAACGACAACTCGACCGGCGGCCCTCAAAAGAGGTCCGAAGTCGTGCATCCCCGACAATTCAAGCACCGGCGGTCGGTGTAGCTCGAACCTCGCCCGGCTTGGCCAACGCAAGCACCCAGGCCATCAAAGTAAGCCCGAGCTCCTCCCCGACAAGTCAAAGAGGAAGTCATACAAGGCTGCATATCCCGGCCATGACCATCATCCTTGCCCGCTCCAAGCGGCCAAAACAAGCACAAAAGGACGACACCTCAGTACAAGTCCCGAGGCACGAAGCGCCTCCAAAATGCCAAATGGTGAAGCAATCACGGCCGTCATCCTTGCCCACCTTCAACGGCAACGCATGGCACCGGCGGTCATCGTAAGTCTGACCTTCTACTCGACATGCAAAAACACTGAAGGCATCTGCGCCTCTCGCTATCAAAGCCTGGCGGCCACGCCTTCACAAATGCGGCTAGAAGACGATTCAAAGTCCTCGCGCATAACATCAAGCTGCGCGGCTAGAAGACGATTCAAAGTCCTCGCGCATAACATCAGCTGCGGCTAGAAGACGATTCAAAGTCCTCGCGCGTAACATCAAGCTGCGGCTAGAAGACGATTCAAAGTCCTCGCGCATAACATCAAGCTGCGGCTAGAAGACGATTCAAAGTCCTCGCGCATAACATCAGCCGCCGAGAAGACGATTCAAAGTCCTCAGGCGTGGCACCCCTCGGCCCAGAAGACGATTCAAAGTCCTCCGGCGTGGCACCAGCCGCGACAGAGACGATTGAAAGTCCTCGCGCATGGCAACTGCAACCAGAAGACGACTCAAGTCTTCATACTACCTCCGGCCGGAAGGCTTTAAACCACTCGGTCCAGGAAGACCGTGCATAAACCTCAAATCACTATCCTCAGGCCGGAAGGCCTTAAACACCCGATTAGGAAAATCGTAAAATTTCCATCCCGGACACCACCACGTCCTCACAATTGACCTCGGCGGTCACCACACTTGAGGCACCACCACGCCCGCACTCACGATTTCACGACCTGCGAACTACGACCAGGCTTGATTCCGCGGGGGATACGTAGGAATCCTATCACGGGGTCCCGGATGCCCGACCTAAAGGGTCACCTGATAGGACACCACCACGTCCTCACGCGGCCTCCACGGTCACTTCCTCTCCCGGCCACGCGATCCAGATTAGGACCACTTATCTTATCGGCGACCCACTTCTTTCATAAGTGACGTCGTAGAGGGCTTACGTAAGTACCCCAATCTGGATCACACCCTTTCAGCACACGGGAAACACCGCGGACTCATCAACACGGTCTCGACGACCCCTCTCACTCAAAACCCTCTCTAAACCCCCAACCAACCAAGGGAGGAGCCTTCTGGGATAAAGGGACAAAAGGACCTTTCGGGAATTTTCGGAAATTGGAAAAGCAATATTGGTCGTACGGACCTCTTTGTTGTCATAATTCTTGAATCTCCTTAAAGTCCACAATATTCCCTCAAATCCCGGAAGAAATGATTACCCACATGCTTAGTTGGTCCGTACGGACCTCTTTGCATGCAAGATGGTCCGTACGGACCTTATTGCTCGGGGACACCATAATTGCAAATATTCCTCCATCATCCATGATTCCCTCAAATCGAGGAAAACCAAAATCTTGGATTACCGGGGAGGTCCGTACGGACCTCTTTGCACCTAATCTGGCACTATAAATAGAGGGCTCCCCCTCCTCATTTTCACACACCTCCCACTTCTCTCTTCCTCCACTAGGCCTTCGGCTTCCCCTCTAAGTCCTTCCGAGGCACCAGGCCCCTTTCGGATCCTTCCGAGGCCTTCCGAGCCCCTCGTGGTGCTCCGAAGCCTCCCTAGCGCTCCCGAGACGGCTCCGCGCTGCCCGAGGCACTCTCGAGGGTACTCACGAGGCCCCTCGTGGTACTCCGAGGCCTTGCACTGGTCTTTCCGCGGTGTCCGGCTCTTTTCGAGTCAAACCAGGCGATCCCCAGCCACGCCGAAACTGCGCAGGTGACTCTGCCACCACAACGCACGCCGAACCTGCCCGAGTGATCCCGACGATCCCCACGCACGCCGAACCTCTGCCGACGAACGCAACCTACAACCTCAACTCACGCAGAAACTCGTCCGCGAGACAATGGCATCTCCAGAAGCAATCCCGATCCGTGCAGGACGCTACTCAGAGCCTCAAACACTATTCCTAGCGGAGAGACGAGACACGAACCAACATTGGTAAGGCTTCCTTCCATTACTATTTCAATACATTTCCATACATAGCATACAATGTAGACATCCGATACAGCATGCATTTTTAAAAGCACACACACACACACAACATTTAAAGGATATTAGGGGTATCCGAAAGACTCGTCTTACGAGGCTACTAGGGTGAGCTCTAATATTCTAATATTCTCTTCCCGAGGAGTCATCTGACCTCCGAACTCAAAATCTCATCACACAAAAACAGTTTAAAATTATCTTTAAACTGATGTCCTTTTTCAATGTTTTGGGCTTAATAAAAACGGCGTGGCGACTCTACAAATGCGAAAACAAACGGCGAGACACCTCCAACGAAACGGAAAACGAACCGCCGCGAGGCGAGGGATGAAATGCCAGATGCCGGGGCGCGAACGCGCTGCCTCTCGGATCCGGGCTATTTCAACGACGACCATCTGATCTAGATTGTTGAGATGAGGATGAGGATGATCCATCGGGATTTTCTGAAAACTCCACACGAGGCAAATGGAAACTAGGCCTAAATCCCAAAATCCCGAAATCCCGAATGCCTGCTCAGGAGTCTGAGTATAATTACTAGAAGAAGAGATCTCAGGCGGTTGCGTGAAACCAAACTGATTCATCAATTCGGTAAAAGAATTACCCGGTCCTATCTGAGTGAACTCAAACTGATGCATATCACCGTATTGATCCCCCATCTCTGGCTCATCCTCCAGCTGGTATCCTCCACGTCTACGAACCCGATTCTGCCTCCGTGGCTCCTCTTCAGCAGTATGATCAACCGTTGGAGGGGGAGCTTGGGCTTGCAGTCGTTCCTGCTTACTAATAGCTGTCAGTGTGTTACTGATACATTGTTGAGTGTAATTCTGCAGGTCTTCCAAGGATGTGGCATTCTGGCTATATATGTACATCCCTTGGAGACTTTTAATCTGTTCAAAACAATGAACTAAAATTAATTAATACGAAAAAAATGGTATTTTTTTTGTAAAATCATTGTATGTAATATATAACTTACCACACCCTCAAAACCAGTTGCACGAGGCCTGAACCCTAGTCCCTCCACATTAGAATAATTCTGGATGAACGATCGAGTAATACTCCTATACCATCTCAAATAGAGGTGATGGTAACTCATATCCACTTCACCAAACTCTCCATCAACGACATTAAACTCCCGTTCATTCCACTTTTCTATGTGCGGACCATGTTCTTGCATCCAGTTAACGCCTGACCGACCTCGCCGACTAATTCGATGCAGGTCCAAACTAGTGTCGCAGTCATCAGGCACACCTTGAACCATCCCAAATTGTCGCATTACGCGATCTGGAAAGTGCCATTCAACCCTCTCCAGCGGAATGAGGGGCACCTTCGCCCTCCGTATAGTTATTTTGGCCACGAAGGCGAGAAATTCGGAGCTGTCACACCGATGTATGGCTGCCACACAACCTGATCCTTGTCTAAATATGACAATTGGTCTCGATAGCCTTGCAGGTTATGGGCAGTCACAGAAGTATACGACAATGGGCCCTTCAACCTATATATGAAACAATTGACATAAAAAATAATTAGTAAAAAAGCGATAAATTACAAAACAGATCATATACAAAATGAAGTAATTGAAATATACATGTAACCCACTGGTTGCAATCCATTAAGTGTTATTTCTGTATGTCTCCTAGGTTGTGTACACAACAACCTCTCCCATGCCCAAAGCTATAAAAAAATTGTCATTACGTACAAAGCTTGATTAAGTCCACTAGCATAATGTAATCAAATATAATTGACATACTGTCTGAATGGTCAAGAAGCCACCACATCCTTTCGAATTGTCTTTGAGATGCTACACATCTCCCTATCTGAAGATGGCCCGTGCTCCACTACCCCCAGTTGCGACCAATATTATTTATTTCCCTAAGAAGTGAGAGGTACATCAACTTCACTATGTTATCAGACGAGTCGGGCATAATGTATGACCCCAATAACAGGAAAATGTAGGCTCGATTATATGTCTCAATCATATACTCGGACGCATTATTGGGAAGCTGATAAAAAAGAGGGAAGTGATATAGAACCCATCTCATAGACACAATTCCACCTTTTTTGATGTCTGCGGGTGAGGGTGTAACCCCAAATAACTCCTCAACAATCTCAACCCATGCCCCCGTACTGCTACTAGTTTCTGAACTAGTCACCGCCATTCCGTCTACAGGAAGACCACACAACATACCAATATCCTCTAAGGTGATGGTCATCTCCCCTACATGTAAGTGAAAAGTGTGGGTCTCTGGACGCCATCTCTCAATCAAAGCCTCAATCAAATGCCAATCATATTGTAAATGACCTAATAAATACACTCCATAAAATTCAGTATTCATAAGCTTAGCTTCTATCCTCCAATCAACTCTAGCCGGAAGTTCTGTACCACGCCTAGGTCTTAAATTGGTTAACTGTTGTTCATCCCAAATATAATTAGATCTATGTGTATACTGAGAAGTCAATACATGTGGATCGATTGGTCCAGGATCAATAAATGGTTGTTGTTCATGTTGGTTCATCTGAAACACAAAAATTTAATAGTAATTAAATTTAAATGAGACTTAAGGTTTTGCTACATTTAAGCTCAAATTTTAAATTTAACACTTAAAAATTAATAATTAAATAGAAAAATTGCAACAAGTTTGTCAAAGTAATTTTAACAAGCACTTTATTTTAAACCTAACTTAAGAAAATTCTAACTAGGCAAAAATTAAATTACAATTGTTTAATTCATTGACAATCAACAATTAAGTACATAAATCACAATAGTTTAACAACAAATTATATAAAAAGGCACAAATAAAAATTCTTAGAAAAATTTATATAGCTAAAATTAACAACTCAAAACAAATAAAAAGAAAAAATAAAACTAATCATTCTTAACTTTCTCTCACAACTCTTTCACCTTCTTCTCCTTCTCCTTCTCCTTAATTTTTTCTTTCTCTCTCTCACTGCACTGGTTAACCTTCTTCTTCCTTCAAAATCTTTGAATCTGAAAAATGAAAAAAAGGGGGTATAGTTTCAAAATTTGAATCCGGAAATGGCATCACCGGAATTCAAATTAAAGCAATCCGAAATTTGCATTTCCGGATTTCAAGATACGCCACTAAGAGCGATCGCCCCATAAGCCGCGCAATCGCTCTCTTCTGTTTTTCAGAAAATATTAATTTGCTTTATTACTTTTGTAAAAAAAAAAAAGAATTCGGAATTGGAAACGCCGGAATACATTAGGAGCGATCGCTCCATTTATAAGCGCGATCGCTCCCTATTAACGGAAATATTATTTTGGGAAATTCAGTTTTGAAAAAAAAAAAAAAAAAAAGAATTCGAAATTGGAAACGCCGGAATACATTAGGAGCGATCGCTCCATTCGTAAGCGCGATCGCCCCCTATTTACGGAAATATAATTTTGGGAAATTCAGTTTTGAAAAAAAAAATCAATTCCGGAATTGCTAATTCCGGAATGAATTAATCCGGAATTATCAATTCTGGATTTCAAGTGAAAAGTGCTAGTTTGGTACTTAAGTTTTTGAAAATGTTATTTTGGTATATAAATTTTTAAAAAGCTATATTTTGAAAAAAAAAATCGCTAATGCAACAATGATTGGCCTCTATGGCAACAAATTTAGGCGTTGCATTAGACTTTAAATGTAGTAAATGTAGTAGTGTGTTTTTCCTTTTTAATTCATCCAAAACAAATGTCACAACTTTTTTCTAACATAACAAAATTTGTTATGTCACAATTTTTAAAATTGAAATAAATTATAATCCTAATAAAGTTGCTTTCAAAATAGTTTAGAAAAACAAATCAGTTTGGCAATTCAAATGCAAATATTTACTGTATTTATTATGAGACTAAAAAAGTGGAATGGTAGAAAAGACTTTAATATTGGATTTAAATCATTAATTTGCAGCATTTGTTATAGTAGATATGGTTTGATCATTTCCAAATAAATCAATAATAGTAATTGTCAAGATATACTCCCTCCGTCCCATAGAACATTACCCCTTTTGCTATTTTGGGCGTCCCTCTTTAAAGTCCCACTTTCCTAAAAAGGAAACCTTAAATCACTATTCTCTCCACTCATTCTCTCTCCTACATTATTTTAATACTCACAACACCATTATAATTTACTATTCTCTCCACTCATTCTCTCTCCTCCCACTCACAACACCTACTTTAATAACATTATTCCTTATTTTCCGTTCTCAATAGTAAACGTGTAATGTTCTATGGGACGGAGGGAGTATATATAAAATAAGAGTCGGTCTCTGAAGAAACGCGTTTCTTCATAAGTTATGGAGAAACGTGTTCTGGATATCCATCCCAAAAGCCTTCCTTGATATCCGAAGGCTTTTGGAAACGGATATCCGTAAAAAAAATTTGGGGCAAAGGCCAAGCACGGATATCCATCCCAAAGCTTACGGATATCGAAGCTTTGGAACGTATATCCGGAAAAAGTTTGGGGCAAAGATCAAAGCTTCAATATCCGAAGCTTTTTGGAATGTAATATCAGGAAAAAAGTTTTGGGGCAAAGGCGAGCACGGATCCATCCCAAGTCAAACTACGGATATCCTGGAGCCAAGTCGTGGCTCAGCGTTGTTGCCAAGGACGAGTCCAACGCGTTTCTTCATAAGTTAAGTTATGAGAGACCCGACTGCTGAGCAATCTAATTACTCGTATGCTACGCAAACATACCGGAATTGTAAAAATAAGGAAAGCGATAAAATCCCAATAATTCAATAATTAATAACTTCAATCAATAATGAAGAACAACAACATGGTACTCAACAATAGCATCACCGGAAGTCATATTATACACATAAGTTTTCGCCGTAGCAATCCCCCGAGCCAATCGAAAAACGCCAGATCCTCCAACAATTGACATTTCCCGATACTTATGCAATATCGGATTCCACCCATGAAGACTAAGGGTACTACCATTATACTTTTCATTCAAAAACACCAAATTCAAATTCATAAGAATATCAAATTCTTGTAACCCTGCTAAACCATAAATCCCTTGTGCCCGACCCACAACCTTTGAACTCGGGTCGGGCCCCACCGTCAGAAGATCATCGGCCATTCTCGTCAGTCCGAATTGGGTTGGCGAAGTGGCGGTGATTCTTGATTCGGCCACTTGGATTGCACTCGCGTTCTTGCCGCTAACGGTGTCGTGAAAGTAGAAGTGCAGTTTGGTCATTTTTTCCTTCTTTTGTTTTAGGGTTTTGAACCATTGTTCGACGCCTTTTGGCCCTTCCGCCGTGCCATGGGCGGTGATTGCCATGGAGATTAGAAGAAGAAATACTATGGACAACTTTTCCATTGCTCTAAGCTGACTCTGATGATATATACTGAATATTTGCTGAATATGTTAAATATATAAAGGTTTTTTGCTGGCGGACGGCTGCAATGCTGATGACATTTGTTGCTTCGACGCATTTAAGGAAGATTTTTGAATTAATTAAGTTTATTTCTATTAATAAATGGGCAGTGAGTTTTGAAATATTTTATTTATCTTGGTGAAGCTTTCACCAGAATACTAAGGTGGAAACATTTTAATTGGATAGATTAGATATACACAAATAACACTACAATAAATAATTATCCACTACAATATTATTATTTTTGGTAATTTAATCATTTACTTGACACGATTGCCCTTATAAAGAGACCATTTATACTACAAAATTTTCTTATCCACTACATCCATTATTATTCACTAAAGTTATATATATATTTTTTTTCTTAATATTTAAATAGTGCTAAGATAAATAAAATATTTCAATAAATTATAACGTGAATAATAAAGTGTTGACTAAAATAAATTAATACTTTTAATTTCATTAATTTAAATGCAAGAAATTAAATGTCTTTATTCTCCTTGTTTTATTTCTTTTTTTTTTCTCTCTCTTTTTTTGGTTTCAATTAAATAGATTAAAAAATAGAAAAAAATATCAAACAAAGTGGTGAATCAGTTATCGGTTATTAAACGATGAATTTTGCTATTAAAGAATTAAACTTGAGAGGTAAATTTTAACAGATTTATGTTATATCAACAAAAATAAATGCTATTGTGTTGGTAATTTATAATATTTATTATTTCCTTTGCCCAAAATAAACATCTATTTAAAAAAAAAAAATTATTGCAAATTGAATATTTTATTTAGAAAGAAAGAAAAAACATTGTCCCAATATATTTTTTACTAAATATATTTGTCACATCTCACTCTAGAAATTAAAATAAAACTTAAGTATTTATTAATAAATACTCCCTCCGTCCCGGACCTTCGTGCTCACTTTGACTTTTCAAGTAAATTAAGGAGAGAGTATTATATTGAAAGTGTTGTGAGTGTGAAAATAAAATAGGAGAGAGAATGAGTGGAGGAAATAGTAAATTATAATGGTGTCGTGAGTATTAAAATAATGTAGGAGAGAGAATGAGTGGAGGGAATAGTAAAGATTCCTTTCCATTTTAGGAAATGTGCACGTAGGTTTGGGACGCCCAAAATGGAAAGTGTGCACGTAGGTGTGGGACGGAGGGAGTATATTTTATATTGATAACATTAAATATTAATTAATACGTTAGAAATATTAAATTATTTACTAGTATGTATTACTATTGAACAAAGTGGTGAATTCAATAAAAAATTTGTTTCCTTAAAATAGAAAAAAAATTAAAAAAATAATACATTAGCAAATTTCTAACTACTATAAGTAATTTTAATATGCATTAAATATTTATCGTTTTCTTCTTCCATGTAAGGAAATAACGAACAATGACTTTTTATATGATTTGATTATTTTAGTATGGACAAATGAATGATATAAAAAATTAAAGAAAATCATAGAGTTTATTCTAGAAAATTCATTCCTTATTAAATAATGTAATTATTTTGAAGCAAATGGTGATATTTTATAATTAATTAATTTTTTATTTAGCAAATGTAGTGGATAAGTAAAACTTGTAGTGTAAATAACCCTAAAATACTTTACTAATTAACTCCTCAGATGATGGAAGGATATTTATGTCAATTTATTAAAATTGTAGTGGATAATCAATTGTTATAGTGACAATAACAATAATATCATTAACAATTTGTTTTAGAAAAGATGGAAATGATTTAATGTTAGTATATGAGGTTACCATGTATATATATTGTTGTGAATCATATATTAAAATAATTGAGATTGAAAGGAAAAATCAAGAGAGACTATACATGAGTTAAAAAGAATAAAAAAAAATCGTATTAACGCAACCAACTTGTGTAGAAAAATAAAAATAATACGTTTTAGAATACATCAAAACTTTAATTAAAAGTAAATAGTTATTGAAGGGACCTTTTTAACTAAGACCGTGTACAATGGGTTAGTTGAATGGAGAATGAAATGAGTTTCATTCAACTCATTCACTGCAATGGAGGGATTAACCCGGGTTGAATGTATTGGCTAGATGAAATGTTTCATCTAGCTGAAACATTTTTTTTTTTTAATATTCAACACGTGTCAACTTTATTGGCGTGAGTTGAATTTTGGAAATTTTTTATCCCAAAATCTTTGAAATTTGAATTATCACCTAGTAAATTAATTTTTTTTTAATTTTTTTTTCACCATAATTCTTCATTTTTTTTCCCCTACAAATTGATATAAGTTTCATTTGATTTGGACAAAAAAAAAAACACTCATTTTTCAATTTGAGCTTAATTATCACCTAGTAAATTAATTTTTTTTTAATTTTTTTTCACCAAAATTCATCATTTTTTTTTTTCCTACAAATAGATATAAGTTTCATTTGATTTGGACATAAAAAAAAAAAAAACACTCAAAGTGGTGGGGTATAGGATGATGAATTGGAGGGAGTTGAAATTTAATTTAAGTTAGTTATTGTAGGGGGTTAGATGAAATGGGTAGATGAAATATTAGGTGGATGAGAAAAAATGTAAAAAATGTTAGATGAAATGGAAAGGTGGTATGAAACCATTGTATGTAGTCTAAGCAAACAATGGAAAAAAGTAAATAAAGCGTGTTAGCAAACTTGAACAGATTGACTGACTCTAGTGCCTTAACGATTTGTAACGGCTAAGTTATGATAGCTGAAACTGATATGTTTAATCTCGGAGGCCCTTTCAATTTCAATGATACAAGAAAAAAACACAAAATTTGGGGAGAAACGCGTTTCTCCGTTGCGTATGGAGAAAAGGGGCTTAGTTTGTCGCGCGACATACTTAGCACAACAACTGGATATCATTTCCAAAGCTTCTGGATATCCAGAAGCTTGAATATGGATATTCAGAAGCTTGAATATAGATATCCAGAAGCTTTGGAAAGGATATCCAGAAACCAAATATTTTTTCTGAATATCCTTTCCAAAGCTTCTGGATATCCATATTCAAGCTTCTGGATATCCAGAAGCTTTGGAAAGGATATCAGGAAAAAATATTTGGTTTCACGGATATCCTTTCCAAAGCACGGATATCCATATTCAGCTTACGGATATCCGAGGAAGCTTTGAAAAGATATCCGAGCGGCTAAGTATGTCGCGCGACAAACATAGCCCCGTTTCTCCACACGCGACGGAGAAACGCGTTTCTCAGCAGACCGACTCAAAAAAAAAAAGAAATTCACTTATCTTTTTTTTTCAACTTTGCCAAAATCTAGGGAGAAACGCGTTTCTCCATAAGTTATGGAGAAACGGGTCCAGACTTGTAGCGCGACAATGAACTGGATATCCAGAACCTTATGAAAGTGATATCCAGAAACCTTCAAATGAATATCCAGAAATCTTCAAAATGTTTCTGGATATTCATTTGATGGTTTCTAGATATACATTTGAAGATTTACGGATATCCGAAAACCTTGAAATAGCAATTTACGGATATGCTTTAACACATTTACGGATATGCGCTAACGGTTTACGGATATGCACCTAGGGTTTACGGATATACATTTCACATACTTTTGGATATGCACCTAACAGTTTCTGAATATCAAACCCAAAGCTTCTGGATATTCAGAAGCTTTGGTCTTGGCCTTGGGTTTTTTTTTTCTGGATATCAAATGCAAAGCTTCTGGCTATTAAAAATACGTTTCTCCATAGTTATGGAGAAACGCGTTTCTCAGCAGACCTACTATTTAACTTTTATGTACGCATCACCTCGACAAAGAATTGTTAAAATTAGAGTTGTCAATTCAACGAAAAGCGAAAGTGCAATTTCCATTGATCTACGCCATGAATTGAAATTGTCAGATACAAATAGGGATGGAGGGCTATTTACGGTTTCAGGTTCTGGTTTCGATTTCGGAAAAGGGAAACCGTAAACGAACCGTGGATTCATAATTTATGGTTTCAGTTTCGAATCGGTGGTTCACGGTTCAAAACCAGCGTTTCAACGGTTTAATTTTTTTTTAATATAAAAACTGTTTTAGAATTTTTTTTATTACTGAATTTTTTTGCAAAAAGTTATATGATAGGAAAAATGTGTGCTCTCCTTAATCACTAACTCAAAATATCAAATGAATTTTCTTTTTCAAATTCGGTGTTCAAATATTTATCAAATCCACCATTAACACCGCCACGAGATTGTTGTCTTCCATAAAAACTTACCGCAAATGATGATGAAATGTTGAAGTAACGATGAAGAAGGCTCACTTGTTGTTGAATATGAATCACCGTATATTGACTTGTATTCATGATAAATTTCTAAAAATGTTTTTCTAATACTAGCAATTTTTTGACCTACGTTAGGCAAATTGGGATCTCCCACCAAATAAAAGTTTGAATACAAATATTCTAAAAATTGAGTTAAATCATACTTTCTAACTCTAGAATCTAATAACTTAGCAACCAAAAAAATATGGAAAATGTTAAGCAAATATTTTTTTCACTTTTCTCGCATTTTGAAATCCTCATCTTTAAAAATAATATTATCTTTAAATTCGAAAAATATAATCAAAATTTCCGCACAATAATCAACAACTAAAGTAGAAGTAGGGCAATACGTACCGGATAACGCCAAGTTTGTCGACTCGAACTTCTTTAACAAATTAATCATACTTGCACATTTTTTCCATTGTTTAGTATATAATTTTGTACCATATTAGATACCATAATTAATGGGTTCCAAAAATATGCAAATTTCATTTCTTCAAGCATAATTTTATTCTAAAACATGAATGGTGCAATTTCATATAGTTGGAATATTTGTTGGGAATCTTTTTTGTTTTTTCCCATGATTTGTGCAATATTGCTTTCATAGCATTGTAATTCACTACCAGAAAAAGGTCGTTTAGCGACGGAAATTTCCGTCGCTAAAATTAAAATTCCGTCGCTAAAAATAATCAGCGACGGAAAAATTCCGTCGGTGGTCCGCTACCGGCCGTCGCGGTGCTCAGGCGGGTCAATTTCCGCCGCTATTTTTTCTTTTACCGACGGAATTTAATTCCGCCGGTGAATTAATGGTTACGGCTGACGGAAATTTCCGCCGCTATATTAATTTAATTTAATTAAATATTCATTTCGGCGGCGGAAATTTCCGTCATTTGTAATAAAAATTAATTTAATTAAATTAATTTCGGCGCGGAAAATTCCGTCATTGTAATAAAATTTAAATTGAAATTAAATTATTTCGGCGGCGGAAAATACCGTCATTTGAAATTATTTAATTTTAATTTAAATTTTATTACGGCGACGGAATTTTCCTTGCCATTTGAAATCAAAAATTAAATAAAAATTAAATGATTATAGCGTCGGAAATTCCGTCGCTGAAATTAATTTAATTAAATTAATTTTATTACGGCGACGGAAATTTCACTTATTGAAATTAATTTATTTAATTAATTTTTCTTTCGGCATTAATTTCGGCGACGGAAAATTCCGTCGGCGATTCTGAAATAAATTAAAAAAAAATATTTTAAAATATCAAAAAACCAAAATTTTTGTACACGATATAACATTTCAATTTCTAAAACTAAAACTATAAAAACTAAAATTCAAATACCGGCGTACCAAATAAAAACTAAATACCACCGTACCAATTCGGGAGGGAGAGGGGGAGGGGGGGATAGGGGGATAGGGGGAGAGGGAAGGGGGGGAAGGGGGAGAGGGGGAGAGGGGTGGAGCGGGGGAGGGGGAGAGGGGTGGAGCGGGGGAGGGGAGAGGCGGGGAGGGGCTCCGCGGGTACCAAATGTCTCAAATGTTTACAAACAAGTATAAATTAATACAACAATGTCTAAAAAGTCCGCAATCAACTTTGGGGACGGCGGGAATTATCACGGGAGTCAGGGCCGAGACGAGCCATCAACGGCGCCAATTGTCTTTGAGTCTCTGCATGGCGTCGATCGTTCTCCTCACTGCATCTGCGTCTGAGCGCAAAGCATCCGCAAGCTTTGCCCGCTCGCGTCTCTCCTCCTCAGCCGCGGCCTCCAGTGTCGACCCTCGGATCATGAAACATGGGGTGGTCAACATTTCTCAGACGGCCGGTCGGCGTCGACGGGCATTGCCGCCCGTAATCCCCATCCCAACACTCGGGCTCCTCTCCTTGGATGTCCACTGAGAGGTGACCTCTGCCAAACATCGAGGCACGAAGGGGACGGGCTCGCGGGAGGCGTTCCATCGGGAACAACGGCGGCTTGATATGCGGCTGAAAAATAAAACAAACAATTATAATCATATACACAATGTAAGGTACATAAATAAATTTACATATTCAAAATCAAGTCATTTAATGGTAGTTTACTTACAAAGGCGTGCTTGAGATCGATCGTCGACCCATTGCGGAGGTTGATCGGGCGGCTTTGTAAATTCCGAATATGGGTGCTAGCGTAAACATCCACAAAAGTGATATTCGGACCATACTCCCTTTCCTATAAATAAAATAAGCGAGATTATTACTTTGAAATTGTATATATAAATGCAACATTTAAGCTGATTTAAAAGCATGCATACACTACATTTACACTAAAACTATGGATTTCATAGCATCAACATTGGCTCCCGGCTAACATACGTACATAAACCTATTTAAAAGCATCCATACACTACTACATTTAAATTAACATACATACCATGCGGTCGTGATGCTCGGCGGCCGTGGCGTCCCCCGGTATGCAACGCCGCCGACCCCGAGGAGCTTGCTCTATTGGCCTTGGCCTGTTCGGATACGGCCTTCGCCGCGGGCGGCTCCCAATATTCGCAAAATTGAGCAAACACCTCAACGGTCATAAAAGTAGGACACGAGAGCATTTGTCCCGCCGCGGCCGAGCGGTATAATAATTTCTCTTCGTGGTACCTATAAAAAATATGAATATCTTGTAAACATATAATGATGACATTATAAAATTAAAAGAGTATAATCATTGTTAATTAAACTAATTAAGGATAGATAAAAGTATGTTACAAATAAAATCCTTAAACGGCTTGTGAGCACGCTTTCAAAGAAAACATATCTAGCCGTCGCCTCGGCGATGTACGGATCCCAATAATATTTAGCCTACAACATATAATGATAACATTACAAAACTAAAAAGAGTATAATCATTATTAATTATAACATTTTAATAACAAACTAACATTTAAGTTTTAAATAAAAACCATTAACACATTACCCTAAACTCATCCCACGCATCCTCCTTACGCCTCTGTGGCAATTTTTTCCAGTTGGGCCAAAAATCGGTCATTTTCCGAGACCGCCGGTATTGCCCGATCTTAGTGCCGGTGGTGGGGTATCCACCTACCCACACTGCCAAGTATATTTATACAATAACATTTTAACTTAAATAATGAATTATATATAAAGCAAAAAGGAACCAACTTATATCAAATTAATGAAGAGTTACTTTGGTCATAAAGTCTTTGAGATCAGGACATATATCCTCCCCTCGGAATCTACGGTAGTGCGAGTACCGGCCCCGGAGGTGGAGCTAGTACTGCGAGTGAGGGGTCAACACCATCGCTACGGATCGGGACGGTTGCGTCCCGATAATCAAAGTGTAAATGGGCTTGGTCCTCTTACCCCCCTTTCTACTAGAACTCATACGTACTACGGTAAAAATATTAAAATATACAACTTTAACAATAGGAAACAATATATTCACAATACATCTAAAACTTTAAAGTTCTAATAATCTAAAGCATTCACAATACATATAAAACTTTAAACTATTAATAATATAAAGCATTCATAATACATATAAAACTTTAAAGTTCTAATAATCTAAAGCATTCACAATATATATAAAACGACGGATATTAAAAATAATCTAAAGCATTCACAATACATATGAAACTTTAAAGTTCTAATAATCTAAAGCATTCACAATACATATAAAACTTTAAAGTTCTAATAATCTAAAGCATTCACAATACAATTTTAAACTTTAAACTATTATTAATCTTCGTCCCCATCATCATCCTTTGGACTCACGAATTACTACAAAACTCGAGTTCTTCATCTTCGTCTTCGGACTACGATGAATCAAACTGCGGTTCCTCTTCCTCTTCCTCTTCCTCTTCCTCTTCCTCTTCCTCTTCCTCTTCCTCGATTCATCAATATCAATGTGCGCGAGATGACCTGAACGAGGCGGGGAGTTGGCAAATTCCTTTGGTAAGATATCCTCCTCGGGTTCATCAACATTTTGAGGAATATGAGTGACATCATCTAATGGATGATTAGGCGATGAAACGTTAGGTGGCAGCGGCATTTCATCCTCTTGATAGGGTGCTTCTAATGACGACTACGTAGTTGTCGACGAGGGTAGGTTGTCAATCATGCTCCTAGCCTTGGTCATCCAAACTGACCCACAATCCGTCGGGTCGCGGACGAGGGTAGGGAGTCATGTATACTGTTGTGCTTGAGATGCTAAGATGAAGACGTCGTCGCCATTATGCGGACGAGTCCTTTACATCGACGAGGTCAAATATGGCGTGCTTCTTAACACCTCGCACGGCATCCCGCCAATCACAATTGAACAAGACAACCTGTTTCTACCCAAATACTCCACCTCGACTACTTCTTTCGGGACGCCATAATAATCATTCCCTATAAGCTTCACACCGCTATTCCACGTCAATTTAGAGCCCCGTAAGCTTTGGTATGAAACACATAGCCATTCACGAAATAACCGTTGTATAAATGAACGTTCAAGTACGGAGATGATGCTAAATGTCTTAACCTCGCGGCTTTGGCATCACCGGATGTTCGGCTATCTATAAGACAATATTGTAACCAATTTAATACAATTTTAAGATTGAATGTTTAAAGAAGTGTATAGAATAAATTTGAATGAAACGAAATATTTACATATTTCCTTAGCCGGTTTGGAAATTCTCTTTCTGTCCTAGTTGCGATGAGTTACGGAGATAAATCTGAGCTAAATCTTCAAACATTCTGCAATAGGGTTAAACAAGGCATTTCATATGCGGGTAATTAAACATGCATAATTTAATCGACGAGGCGTAAACATAACATCAATGACTTACTTGATATATTCCCCAACCTCGTCGCGGTTAAGAAGAACATACGTTTCGACCGCGGCAAACTCTTTAGCGGTTAACGTACGCGTACCAACCCGTTTGCCGAGGCACCGACCGGGGGATGAAAATACGAGATGTTTCCCTTAGACGGAAAACCACCATCGTAATTGCGGCCAACCCTAGTCAATCTCGTATCAACATCGGGAGGAAAATATGTTCCGACAAAGGCAACAATCTCATCTATGATAACGGCCTACGAAATTGAGGCCTCGACCATGGCCCTATTGCTCATCTTCCTTTTCAATTGGCCTAGATACCTAAAAGTCATTCGTAGATTAAAACATAAATAATGTTAAAGAAGGTATATTGTTAACGCTCAAATTATTTAGAAATAGAATAAATTAAATTACCTCTCAAATGGATACATCCATACGTATTGAAGCTTGGACCACCGACTCTAGCTTCGTATACCAAGTGGACTGGTAAATGCTCCATAGAATCAAAAAATGAAGGAGAAAATATCTTCTCAAGTTTCACAAAGTCACTACGATGCTCTCCTCAAGCTTTTCATGTGATCAACACGCAGTGTGGTCGATGTTAACGCTCGGAAAAACTCACTTAACTCTGTTAACCCCACCCATATATTGTCGGGCAAGAGACCCACGAGAGCAATCGGAAGTAGCCTATCCGGCAAAACGTGGCAATCGTGACTCTTCAAACCACTGCACTTTCCCCTCCTCTACATTGACACGAGTTACCAATGTTAGACGCGTAACCATGCGGAAGCCTTAACTCCTTGAGCCATTTCGGGAGGAGGAGCCTCTTTTCCTTTGTAAGCACGTATTGAGCCATCGGTCTAGCGGTTTACCATTGACGTCGTATACCAAGTCTAAGGCCGGCCGCCTACATATTTCCTTAAGGTCCTTTCGAGCTTTTCGTTGTCTTTAGTTGTTCTCTTGAAATCCATCAACGTGTTAAAAACATTATCGAATACATTCTTCTCAATGTGCATCACGTCAAGGTTATGTCGAATGAGATTTGTTTTCCGGTATGGCGGCTCCCAAAATATACTCCTCTTGATCCGGTTATGGGTAGTCCCAAACCCTTGTATTTTGGTCTTCGAAAACTTTTTCCCCACCGAGGATCGGGCAATCTAGATACCTCCTCATAGACCGTGTCACCACTTAAACGAATCGGGGCCTCATCATGGTCAATCTTGTTCTTTTTAAACGCATTCTTACGGGTCTGAATGGGTGGTCCTCCGGAAGAAATTGTCTATGGCAATCGAACCAACATGGTTTTCGAGTGCGTGAGCGTGAAAGACTTTGTGTCACTCATACAATACGGACGGCCAACTTCCCGTGGGTGCTCCAACCCGATAACATCCCATATGCGGGGAAGTCATTAGCTTGTCCACATCAACGCGGCCTTCATCTTTGAAATTCTCTCGCTTGAAAGCATCCCACGTTTCGACCCCATCCTCCCAAATTTGCTTCAATTCGTCCATCAAAGGTCGGAGATAGACGTCAATGTTCCTCCCGAGTACATTTGGGCCGGGGATGAATAACGACAAGAACATGTAGGGATCACTCATACACAACCGGGCGGAAGATTGTAGACGGTGGCTATAACCGGCCAACAAGAGTAAGATTTTGCCCCCGGGACCAAACGGATTGAAACCATCGGAAGCGGATGCATAGTATATTTCTTGCTTGGACGCAAAGTCGGGATAAGTCTCATCAAAGTGTTTCCATGCCTCCCCATCTTGGGATGAATCAACACACCATCTTCACGCAAACTTTCCTTATGCCAACGCATTGCCTCTGCGGTAGATTTAGACGCGTAGAGGCGTTGCGATCTTGGAATCAACGGCATGTAGCATGGCTGCTTATGTGGTATGTTTTTCTTGTGTTTTGAACTCCCCCTCCGAGCTTGGCTTATATCTACTTTGTCCGCAAATTGAACACTCTGTCTTACGTGAATCTTCCTTGTAGAATAGCATGCGAGTCATTCTTACACGCATCAATCTTTTCATAACATAGCCCAATACTGCCCAACCAACTTCTTTGTCTCATAAAAGTTTGTAACCATCTTATTCTCTTTCGGCAACATCCGCTTAATTGCTTTCATGATACGATTATAGCGGTGGCTAATATTGCAATCGGCCTTTATGTTAAGGAGCTCGGCCGCGGCCTCGACACGGCGATCTCGCAACTGGATAGACCTTCTCTTTTGCGAGTCCATAGCATCAATAAATTTCTTGGGCTGCGGGGTTGGTTCTTCTTTGTTGGTTCTCGACCAATCGAAGGAAGGACCGGCTGCATCCTAACCATATCTTCCATATTCAAAGGTGGTTCTTCATTGTCTGAATAATAGGTTCGGGTTCGGGAGGTACATGAATATTCTCGGGGGATTATTCGCAACATTTGTGCGCAATCTCGGCTCACCATGACGGGTCCACCGTTTGTACCCAACTTCAAACCCGTTACGCAAAAGATGTTTCGAGTCTCGATCAAGCTTAGATACTTGACATTACAACACTTGTCGCATGGACACCTAATCTTACCATCCTTATCCATGTGACCGGTTTTATTTAATTGAGCAAATTCAACAAACCCCTTGACCCTCTATAAAACTCGGGATTGATACCGCGTTGATTCGGCAACTTCCGCTTATACATCCAACTACGATCATCGTTAACAGACATCACTCTGCATTGCAATCCATATATTATACGTACACTCAATTTAATCGACGGATGAAACAAAATCGGGATGTTAATAATTATTGGATTTCATAATATATTAACAGATTTAGAAGTAATTAACGTATTATCATTCCCTAAATTTGAATTACAAACTTAAAAGCAACACGGAGATCTTCTTAAAATAAATATAAAGCTTCTAACTCATATTTAACAATATATTAACGGGGTCTTCTTAAAGTGTCTAGGAACTCGTTCCCGCTCCAGAACTCGAATCTCTACTCTTCCTCCGCCTCGGTCCCGGGGAGGTCTTTGGTCTAGGTATGTTGAAAAAGTCGGTCGAACCTCGTCTGGCTCGGGTATCGTGTGGTGGTGGATATATCGGTCTGGTAGCTCTCGGTCTTGCTCTTTCTGCCTCGAGGCCTCCTGCGAGCTATCACTTCGGGATCATTTCTCAAAGCGGCTCTCAGAATCTCCGTCTCTCATGTCTGGCTGCAATGTCGCCGGTGATTTCATCGGGGTTGCTCTTGGCCTCCATGCCTCTTAATGTCAGAATTTGGAAGAATAGTACGCCCCAAAACACTCTCGGCGTCGAGCCTCTATCATCAGTTGTACGGGACCTTCTTGCTCCTCGTACCATGTCGGATACTCGGTGGTCGAAATGTGCTACCTCTAGTATGACGGAGTAGTGGTCGTATCGGAAGAAAGCCCTCTAGAAATGCTGCGCAAAGAAATGTGTAGTACGAGGCTCGGTCATAATCATCGGCATTGTATTAGTCGTATTGCTCTCTCAAAGTCCGAATGGTCTGCTGCGGGTATCCGTGCTTGTGCGCTCACTAGAGATGGAATGCAAAAGGATGATACATGTAGTCCGGAAGTCGGACAATAAGCGGCCCGTCTGAATATCTCTCATAGTACGCAATCCCCATGCCGGAATCCAATAGTTCGGGTTTGCGGTCTCATATCGGGCCAAGGCCAACCTCCTATGCCAACTCTCGGTGGCGGCATCCCTCAATATCTGCTTGTGTCCGGTCACCCAAGGTAATGCCGTACGCCCCTACAGCGGTGGCGAGATCAACGAAATCTCTCGTACGGCCACAATGATAGTAATGCAGTGCTGAACCCATGTACTCGGATCCTCAGGCTAATCTATCAATGCCGTGGTATGTCTCCGCTAGCAACGGTTGAATGATGTCCATCGCTCCACGACCGGATTGAATATGCCGGATGTCAACTCCTCGATCACCTCTCCATTTGCTGATGATCTCTAACGGCGTATTTGGACACACTCCGATGTAGCCGCGAAGTAGTGCGCGAGACGGAATGAGCAACATGAATATATCTAAGGAAGTGGATAGATCAAAGCAGTCAGGGGCTGGTCCGACTCAATGCGGCTATATGAGTCAAGTCTATGAATCTATCGTCAACGACAATGCCCGATACCCGGTCTGGCGATAATCCCAAGAATTCGAGATAGTTGCTCAGTAGCGATCGTCTGTCTCGAGGAAATGCCACGAGTCCTCGACTCGGCCACACCCGATCGGTGCTCGAAAATCCTCCATCGTTGGCACCGGATCGTTGTACGATAGGGTGAACACATGTCGCTCCGAATCCCAAAAGCACGAAGCGGCTCGGAGCGAGATCCCAATCAATCTTCCAATCTTTTAGAGACCGAGATGCATGGCATGCTATACCTCACTGTCAATAAGTTTCCGGTGTTGTTTTTGGTGAAAGCGCGTGAGTTCAAGAATGTCTTGTTGAAATTGAAACTCGCGGGAAACAATTTCTCCATTGTAATGCTCCATCTTTGCCTTAAATTGGGGCTGCTTTGGGACTTTTACCTATTAATATTGTGAATAATTGTATCAACAAATCTTGAGCTCTAGTTCAAACTAAACTAAAGGATAATGGTGTCCCTACCTAACCACCTACTCTGTCCTTTAAGTGCATGTTTGATAAACCTATCCCATCCCGAAATGCGTGATTACTATTGTGAATAATTTTAAATATTAATATTTAATTCTTTGTTGTAAAATATATCATTTTACAACGATGCATTAAATTAACCTTTATAAACAAGATGAGAGTCGTTATCATCCACAACTATCAAAACCCTATCTCGGCTTAGAACAAGAAAGATAGAGCAAATAAGTTCTTGTCGGTTTGAGCAAAGGATTTTACTGTTTAATATAGGTTTTCCGGTTTCATTTGTCCTCCTCTCTAAGAATCTCAAAGATCACGGCCATGTCTTGACGATTACTGTTTTACTCTTCACTTGGTGATATACGGTCACAAGTAAAAACAAGGTAACGATATAACACCGGTGAAGAGAAAACGAACTTTCCTCAATTTTCAATCTCCACCTTCCATTTACAAGATCTGATTGCAGAATCTTCCTCATGAGCTGAAAGTGGCGGTGTTGCCCTCAATCTCACGGTTGCACATGCGAAGCAGCCGTGAGATTGAAAGCACTGCCACTCAAGCTCATGAGAAGATACCTGTCGAGATCTCAGTAAATGGAAGGTGAAGATAAAAATTGGAGGAAGATTTTGTTTTCTCTTCAGCGGTGTTATCGTTACCTTGTTTTTACTATATCTCTTCGATGAAAATAAAGCAGTTGACAAGAACATGGCTGTGATGTTTGAATCCTTAGAAGAGAGAGAAGATGAAGCTGGAAAAACTCTTATTAAGCAGAAGATCCTTTGCTCAATGACAAGGCTATTTGCTCTATATTTCTTGATCAAGATGGACGGATTTTGATAGGCGTAGTGAGAAAGGCTCTCATCTTATTTATATTTTAAGATGTTAACCACCAACCACAATACCCTAAGGTGCATCTAGGGTGCCGGGATTGATATCGGGCGCTCGAACGTAGGCGATATTACATCACCGTTCGCGATGCCGTCAATCGCCCCAAAATGGGATCTAGAACCATACTAAGGTAGTGTGCGGTTGAATATGTTACATTATTGATACATTTACCCCCTTCCTCCCCCTTTGACTTTAAAAGACTTGAAAATTAGATATTTAGTAACTTATCTAATTGTTGCATATGTAACATGTTATGTTTACTAAATATGTAACATGTTATATTTACTAAATATAACATGTTACACCAGATGGAAAATATCAAGTCTATTGCACAAGCATTTGGCCCAAAGATTGAAACTTTAAAAGTAGATTTACTATTATAATTAATCAAAAAACAAGAAAATCCCCAAGCTGCCGGTTTTGTATCTTCTACAAGGCGAAGTTGGGGATTTTCTTGTTTTTGATTAATTGCTAAATCTACTTTCAAAGTTTCAATCTTTGGACTAATCTTGTCTTTGCAAAAAAACTTGAGATTTTCCACTCGGCATAACCCCATGGTAGTGGTTGTACGTGATAGTAGTGGGGTGGAAAATATCAAGTTTGCACAAGCATTTGGCCCAAAGATTGAAACTTTGAAAGTAGATTTATTATTATAATAATTAATCAAAGTTTCAATCTTTGGACTAACGCTTGTGCAAAAAACTTGAGATTTTCCACTCGGCATAACCCGTGGTAGTGGTTGAGCGTGATAGTAGTGGGGTGGAAAATATCAAGTTTGCACAAGCATTTGGCCCAAAGATTGAAACTTTGAAAGTAGATTTATTATTATAATAATTAATCAAAGTTTCAATCTTTGGACCAACGCTTGTGCAAAAATGATATTTATATATATACATATATGTATATTTTTATTTTAATTTTTATTAAATATAACATGTTACATATTTGATTATGAGTACGGTTATTTATCGTTTTCTTTATAGTGGCATATGTTTTCTTCTATTCGTTAATATTACTAAATATGTAACAAACTAGGATACATAAAGCGTATCCTAATTTGTTTCATATAAGGTGCATCTAGGGTGCCGGGATTGATTTCGGGCGCTCAAACGTAGGCGACATAATCACCGTCCGCGATGCGTCAATCGCCCCAAAATGAGATCTAGAACTAGATGTTCCTAAATTATTTCATCCACGAGTTTTCTAACTTATTTGTTTGTAGCTGAATATTACGTTTTTAAATTAATTATTACCACCATTTAGATTACGCATTATTCGTTTTTCTTTAGCTCTTTATCAATTATTTTTGTGATTTTCATAGATACTCTTTATTCTCGGTTATGGTTCTCAAAGCACATTTTATGATTTCAGGTACTACACCTTAAATGTTGGTTTACTTATTTACGCGACACGTATATACAGAAACTGTATCCTAGTTTGTTGGGAAAGTTAGGAAGAAATCCCCTCATAAGTCTTAACCAAACCATGGCCTACTCTATTTCGAGACAAAAGCATTTCGACTAACCAAAATTTTTGGTATACCGACCTTCGGTATAACGAAAGTTTGGTGCGGTACTACCGATGCAGATTATGCATTCTTGGTTGGTACACGGTATACAAATATGAGTTTGGTACGGTACTACCGTACGGTTTATGTCTCAAAACTATTAGCTAAAAGACTCCTTAGGTGATAACATTACCCCATCATCATCATCGTTTTCATTAAAAAACAAAAAAATCTAATGTATGACGTTTCATTGAAAATATATATTTTACATCTATCTCACATGTGTTTATAGCATATATTATATCATACCAAACCAAATGACTATGTCATGTAAAAAATCAACATATTCTCGGTTTCTTCTTTTTATTATACCAAGTATACAATTTATTTATAAAAAGTAAATAGTCTAAACTTTGCTAACCAAAATATAAGTAACATACGCACGCTCATATACACCTTCTGACACACTGCACACACATGACCCACGATTCACCCTCTGTACACATACGAGACACACCTGTGACGCACAGCGACCCTATACACACCCTGACACACGCATACGCACCCTCTGTATACACTTGAGCCACACGCAGCACACACACGGCCATATACACACCACGGACACATTCATACACACCCTCTCGTATACACGCGAGAGACACGCGGACACACACACGCACGGCGTACCACACGCCACGCGGCATACTACACGCGGCCCCCCTACGTACATCCACTATACGGACCCACACAACACATTTACATACTCGGCGGACCTCACAAAACATATAAACACACACCACAAACACATGCGCCCCTCGGTGCGGCCCATTTGTGCCGCCATATACCCTCTGTACGGCCCACACGCTGCACATAACACATATACGCACCTAAACATCGGCCAACAGGTCCCAATTACGCCCTCTAACACCCGACTTCACCCCCACACACACACGGCATCCATTCATACCCAGCACGGACACATACGCACACACACATCAGCAAACGGACCCCCAATCTGCACCGCACCCTCAACAAAACACCCACACAAACCCCAGGTTTCCTCGGTTTATTTCATATCTAAGATCCACATTTTCTAAAATCCACATTTATGAACAAAATCCAAAAAATTGTCATTAAAAACAAACTTAAACACGGGAGATATGTTGATTTTTTACATTTTCTAAGATCCAATTACGCCTCGACCTAGAAATCGATTAAGAGGGGGAATCGAAATACCTTGAGTGCGAGAGAAGAGAGAACAACGGAGGAAGGAGGCGGACGGACGGAGACGACGGCTAGGCGGCTCGAGGTTGGACGGAGACGGCGGAGAGGTGGACGGAGACGGCGAGAGATGAGCTTCTTCTTCTTCGCGGGAGATAACGGGAAGAGAGAGAAAGCGGGAAGAGAGAGAGGGAAATCTGGGGCGTAATTGATATCTGAGGGATAAAATTCGTATTTATAATTTCCCCCAGCGACGGAATATTCCGCCGCTAAATATTAATTATAGCGGCGGAAATTAAATGCCGACGCTATAATTAATATTTAGCGGCAGTATTCCGTCATTATTAAATCCGACGCTAAACGATACGTACGCTCACTGGATCGATGACATGTCACTCCAGCAGGACGGTAATTTCACTTGTTGATTTTAAAATTCGGCGACGGAAATTTCCCGCATATAATAATAATAATAATAATAATAATAATAATAATAATAATAATAATAATAATAATAATAATAATAATAATAATAATAATAATAATAATAATAATAATAATAATAATAAAAATAATAATAATAATAATAATAATAATAATAATAATAATAATAATAATAATAATAATAAAAATAATAATAATAATAATAATAATAATAATAATAATAATAATAATAATAATAATAATAATAATAATAATAATAATAATAATAATAATAATAATAATAATAATAATAATAATAATAATAAAATAATAATAATAATAATAATAATAATAATAATAATAATAATAATAATAATAATAATAATAAAATAATAATAATAAAAATAATAATAAAAATAATAAAATAATAATAATAATAATAAAATAATAATAATAATAATAATAATAATAATAATAATAATAATAATAATAATAATAAAACAATAATAATATAATAATAATAAATAATAATAATAATAATAATAATAATAATAATAAAAATGATAATAATAAATTATAATAATAAATAATAAATAATAATAATAATAATAATAATAATAATAATAATAATAATAATAATAATAATAATAATAATAATAATAATAATAATAATAATAATAATAATAATAATAATAATAATAATAATAATAATAATAATAATTATTATTATTATTATTATTATTATTATTATTATTATTATGTATGTATGTATGTATGTATGTATGTATGTATTATATATTATTATTATTAATAGCGGCGGAAATTTCCTATATCACATGCCCTATACCCTATGCCCTATACCCTACATGCCTACGCCTATGCCCTACATGCCTTATACCCTACATGCCCTATACCACATGCCACTATACCCTATGCCCTATACCCTATACCCTATGCCCTATACCCTATACCCTATACCCTATGCCCTATACCCTACATGCCCCACATGCCCTATACCCTATACCCTATACCCTATACCCTATACCCTATACCCTACGCCCTACATGCCACATACCCTATACCCTATACCCTATACCCTATACCCTATACCACATGCCCATGCCCTATGCCCTATACCCTATGCCCTATACCCTATACCCTATACCCTATACCCTATACCACTATACCACGCCCTATACCCTACGCCCTATGCCCTATGCCCTACATGCCACATGCCCTATACCCTATACCCTATACCCTATGCCCTATACCCTATACCCATGCCACATACCCTACATGCCCTATACCCTATACCCTATACCCTATACCCTATACCCTATACCCACATGCCCTACATGCCACGCCCTATACCCATGCCTCTATACCCTATACCCTTTATACCCTACATGCCTCTATGCCACATGCCTCTATACCACATGCCTCTATACCCTATACCACTATGCCACTATACTCCTATACCCTATACCACATATGCCCACATGCCTTTACATGCCCTATACCCCTATGCCTCTATACCTATACCACATGCCTCCTATACCCTATACCCTATATCCTATGCCCTATACCCTACGCCACATGCCTCTATGCCCTATACCCTATGCCACTATACCCTATACCCTATACCCTATACCACATACCCTATACCCTACATGCCCTATACCCTATGCCTATACCCTATACCCTATGCCTCTATGCCACTTACTATGCCTCTACGCCCTATATTTACGCCTTATGCCCTATACCCTATACCCTATACCACTATACCCTATACCCTATGCCACACATGCCACATGCCACGCCCACATGCCCTATACCCTATACCCTACGCCTACGCCCATACCCTATGCCCTATACATGCCTATACCCTATACCCTATGCCCTTAGGGGTTTAGTGGTTTAGTGGTTTGTAGGTTTAGTGGTTTAGGGTAGGGTTTGAGGGTTTAGGGTTTAGGGGTTAGGTTGTGGATATAAGAATCTGCAAGGGTTCTTGTGAGCTATTCCCTATACCCATGCCTATGCCCTATACCACATGCCACATGCCTCATGCCCTATACCCTATGCTATACCCACATGCCTCTATGCCCTATGCCACATGCCCTATACTTTATGCCTCCTATACCACTATACCCTATACCCTATGCCCTTAGGGTTTAGTGGTTTAGTGGTTTAGTGGTTTGTGGTTGTGAGTTAGGGTTAGGGTTAGGGGTTAGTGGTTGGGGTTAGTGGTTTAGGTTAGGGAGTTCAGGGTTAGGGTTTAGTGGTTTAGTGGTTTGGGGTTTAGGGTTTAGGGTTTGGGGTTAGTGTCAGGGGTTAGGGAGTTCCAGGGTTTGTGGTTAGGGTTTAGGGTTTAGGTTGGGTTTAGGGTTGAGGGTTTAGGGTTTAGGGGTTAGGTTGTGGTTGTGGTTAGGGGGTTTGGGGTTTGTGGTTGGGTTTGTGGTTGTGGTTAGTTGGGGTTTGGCTGGGTGGTTAGTGGTTAGGTTTGGGGTTTGGGGTTGGGGTTTAGTGGTTTAGTGGTTAGTGGCTCAGTGGCCTGGTTTCAGGCTTAGTGTTTAGGGTTTGTGTGGTTAGGGCCCAGTGGTTTAGGAGTTAGGGTTAGGGGTTGGGTCAGTGGCCTAGGGCTTAGGGTTGTGGGTTAGTGGTTGTGGTTTGGGGTTTAGTGGTTTAGGGGTTTAGGTTTAGTGGGGTTAGGTTGTAGAGATATAAGAATTGCAAGGGTTCTCGTAGCTATTCCCAAATTGGTAAATTGCATACAATTTTAAAATTTTTATCCAAAATAAAACAAAAACAAGATTAGTCCAAAACTATGAACTAACCAACTATTAGACAACACTCTGGAGATTATTGTCTCATAAGTCATAACTAATTAAGATATCCGAGGAAAATAAAGACCCACATCATTCTGCTGAGCACTGCACTCTCGGCCCCCACCACCGTGCATGTCATCATCTACATCGTAGCTTCAATGTTGACATCGTGAAGGGTTGTCTCCTCGCACTCATCAAGCTCCATATCTCGTCTTCTGCGATGAAGGCTTAGGAGGCGGCACGCCCTCTAGGGCCTTGCGTTGCTCGGAAGTCAAGGAATGCGGGAAGTCGGCCGAGAAATGGATGTATAATTTGCCCCTCATGAATGGTCTTTGGTACATTGTCTTACGCGGTGAAGCTATTATTGGGACGGAGGGAGTATTATTTATTTTTCGACAAAAGGGAAAAAAGATTCTTGTACACAAACTTACAAAGGCGCAAGTTAAGGGTTGATTGTACTAGCATTTTCGTTTACCGAGTGTTTTGTTTTTTTGTTTTTTTACCGGTCCTTGCAACAATAATTGAGAAAGAAAGAAGGTGAATTTTTTTTTATTAAACAGAGTGACGGAATATTTCCGTCGGCGATAAATAAAAATTATTAAATTATCGAGCGGCGGAAATATTCCGTCGGTGTTTATTAAAAAAAAAAAACCATTTAATTTCACTTGGCGGAATAATTCCGTCGCTGTTAAAGATTTAGCGGCGGAATTTTCCGTCGGTAAATCAACCGCCAAATTAGCGGCGGAAATAAACGAATATTCGAGGAATATTCTTTTTAGCGGCGGAATTTAGCGGCGGAATTAAATTCCGTCGCTAAATTTGACGCCAAAATAATTCCGACGCTAAATACTATATTCCGTCGCTAAATAGCGACGGAATCTGTCCGTCGCTGTTTTTTCCGTCGCTAAATGACCTGTTTCTGGTAGTGAATGTTTTATGGGGTACATTTTTTGCAAAAAGTTATATAAAAAAAGTTATGAATTTTGAAAGAAATAAAACTTAACTTTTTAAAAAATAAACGAAAGTATTAAAAGAAAAAGGGACGGTACCCTTAAATTTTATTAATTAAAATAAAATTACAAAGAGGGGGACAACCAACCTTACCATTTTATAAATAAGGGGGGACATTTAGGAGCATTTACCTCAACCTAACTATTACAATTAAATAAAAATAAACCTAACATAAAGTCTAATCTATAAAATTACAATTAACCTAATCTAAAGTCTAAAGAGCGGCGTAGTTCATTCGGCTTAAACTCCTCGGATGTATCTTCATCAAAGGCCTCCTCCTCCTCGGAACTACTTCTTTTATCTTGAAGTCGTAGTTCGGCTCTATGACAATCGCCGAGCACCATTTGATATTCTAAATTATATGTAGAAAACCTTGACCTTCGATCGGACAAGACATTTCCTCCTACACTAAATACTTCTTCTACGGCGACGGTTGAGGCGGGAGGGGTTAGGATCTCCTTTGCTATCAATGATAGAATAGGATAGTGGGCTTTAGTATCACGAGTACTTGTATTTTTATTAATTTCCTTAGCCGCGGGATTTAAACAAAGTTGTGCCATATTAGACCATAATCTATCATTTGTAAAATTAAAGGGTAATCCTTTAGCAGCAGTATATTTCGTCATTTCTCTTCTATACGTTGCATTATCAAGCGTTATTTAACGTGCAAGTAACAGCAGTCGTGAGATCAAGGTAATCAACGGCCCAGATCAAGTAACCGTTAATCTAGCCGTTATCTCCTCAGAACCGCTGGTTCCGGTCCGGTTCCGGTTCACACGGTTCAGAATCGCCGGTTCACCGGTTTTGGAAAATAAAAACCGAGCCCGGACCGGTTAACCGCTGGTTCGGTTCAAGGCAGTTCACGGTTCAGTCGGTTGCGGTTTCCCGCCGGTTCTTGGCCGATCCGGTTTCGGACCGAACAGGCGGTTCAGGTACGGAAGGGCAACTCTATTCCGGGCGCATTTATGGAACAACAACGCCTAATATTTATTCTTTCTTTCTCTCTCTTCTTCCTCTTCTTCAATTGTTCCGGGAGCATTTATGGAACAACAACGCCTAATATTTATTCTTTCTTTCTCTCTCTTCTTCCTCTTCTTCAATTGTTCCGCAATCGATAATATTCCAGTTAATTCCAACCTTAAAGACGGGGACACCATTATCTCCGCCGCCGAAAACTTCGAATTGGGGTTTTTCACTCCAGCTGGTGGTGATGGTGATTCGGCTAGTAATCGGTACTTGGCTATATGGTATAAGAAGATATCAACGTTTACTACGATTTTTGGTTGCCAATCGCGATTTTCCGGTGACGGATAGTTTCGGGTTGTTGAGGTTGAAACCTGACGGAACCCTAACTCTTCTCAGTAGCAGTAACAATAGAATTTGGTCTTCTAATTCATCGAGATCCGTTACGAATCTGGTGGCTCAGCTTCTGGATACCGGCAATTTTGAAGTGCTAACTGATGCTATATGTGCGGGCTGGTCCGTTTTGCCCGCGACACTATATGGGGGCGGGCTGGGCCAAGAGTTTTTAGGACCGCAATATTCGCGGGCTTTCCTGTCCTGCGGGCAAACCTGCCCCGTAGGCCCATTTTGACAGCTCTACCTTAACTAAATCCACGTATACACGTGAGTGGGGGTGTTAATATCTAAACATAATATATATTGTGGGTGCCCTCTTTATCACTTTAAAGTTTTAGAGGAGGTTGTTATTTATCATGATATCAGAGCTGACTGTTTACACGTGCAGTCCCAACGACCCACGATAAACCCGTCGCGCCACCCATGACAACCCGACCAACCAGTCCACGTTGTAAGCCTATGGCAAAGCCCGGCTACGCGTGAAGAAGGGACGTGTAAGAGAACATTATCTCACATCAAAAATAAAAGAGACTTGTCTATAACATATAAGGATCTTGGGCTACTCTCATTAGTAGCAATTGGTTTTAAGGTGAATCATCAGACTTTATCACATCACATTAGATGTCAATTTATTTGGTTCGAGTGTTGTGGAATTGGGGTCTATAATTATAGTTCTTTTCCATACAACTTGATAATGTTGAGTCACAACAATCATGCACACGAACAAAAAAAAACACGATTTAATTTGATCAACTACTAGCCCACAATATTCTAGTTTATCATTTGTATTTATAGGAAAAAATAAATAAACTCTAAAGGATTCTAATTTCTTCTTTAAGAAGTAATCTGCTTCATGCCAAAAAAAAATTAATTATGTTGCCAAAAGGAGTCTCACGCGCAGTTAGGAAACCAATCCGCATCAATTTTGATCCGACCCAGAATTACAAATTCTGTCGTACGACAGCGTCAATCGACAAATGTTTTCCACCTTTTCCTCGGCCAAATCTTCCTACTCCATTTTGGATTTCATGCGGCCTCATGATTTGGCCATATGATTTCTGAAAAACCCGTACACGCCTATTTCTTCTCTTTCTTTGGTGCAACCCGATTCTCGTCCTCGTCCAAGGTTTATATCCACTCCCAACAATTTCCCACCTGCAGACAAGCCACAAGTGACTTCCACCATCAAACTTCCACCCGATAATGACTTACACATACTGTGACCGCTACATTTGACTTCTGCCAAAAGTCAAAATCACTAGGCTTGAAAAAGCCCACATTAACAAGTTTAAGCGAAGCGTGTAGTCCTTCAACATAACTGTCAAAAACTTCTTTTGCCCCGAATCTTCAGTTTTCTAAGTGCTCATCCCAACAACCATCTCTGTTCGTCTGTCCCATATTTCTATCCACGAACTCCTATGCGACCACATGCCTTCACAGTCTTAGTTTTTCTGTGTACCAAGGCAACCCATCAGCAACTCAAATCTGGATAACGCTCATATTCACCAAGTTATCTCAGTTAGATAGCCTTCAACAACCAATTATCTACCAACATACCGTTCCTGACGATCTCGACCCCCAATATCTATCATTGGGATGCGTTCTCCTTTCCCACAATAAAACCGTTGTATGTAGTGTACAACATATTTCCCTCTCTAAGCTACCAAGTTAGCTTCCCTGGAAATTCTCCATGGCCACGGTCGAAGGCGTCCACCAACCTTTCTTTACATGACTGCTCACATAGCAAGTTTCTTTTCCGCCTTAAAATGTCATTATCGTCACAAAATTTCACATGCCATGTTCCCCTGCTACACCGTTTCTGTATAAAATCTTCACCGCACGAATTTTGCACGAAATATGCCATGTACTGAAATCTGCACCGAATCTATATTGCACGTACGAAAATTTGTATCGAACGTACCGAAATATGTACCAAACGTACCAAACATATTCCACACTCAAAATGTACGCGATCCACACCCATCAATATCTAGAAACTTGAACCTTTTGTTTATTGTAACTTTCATAATCCAAATTTGTTGCCCAAATTTGCTCCAACGAATTTACTTGTTGATTAATCTTTGTCTATTATCACTGCACCCATAAATCCTCAATAATACGATCCGCCTAGATCCCTGCAAACCCTAGTAACAATCAGATTCTGCAATTTTTGATCTCGAATCCAATGCCCTTACATGATTATGTAATTGTAACCCTGATCTGAATACCAGCAGGCCCAAATTCATTCGGATTTATGAAACATTGATCCTATTAGGTCTAAGTAACATAAAACCAAAAGAATTTCTGCAGCTCCTAATTCTGATCCATGTTCTTGCAGCCCACATTCAATATATTCGTACAATCCTGATCTTTAAATCGGAGCTCTGATACCAGTTGTTATGAAATTATAGCATATCAGTGAAGTTTTGCCCATACAACTTGATAATGATAAGACACAACAATCATGCACACGAATAATATGAAAGCAATCAACAAGAAAACACACGAATTGTTATCCTAGTTCATCGCAATGACTACATCTGGGGGCATTACCAAGACATGATAAAAACTAATATCACAATCTTTGGTGTTACAATATCGCTCATGTTTACAACAATTAACATAGCCTCACATCATGAACACACCCTATACACCCTCATATGTCTTGTACCATCAATGAAATGCCCCTAAAGGCACTCCACATGCCCTCAATGTTCTTGGCTCTTTGTAAGTCTCACAAATTATATCTGACTAACATAAATTAGCAACGACTAATTTTATCAACTACTAGCCCACAATATTCTAAATTATAATTTGTATTTATAGGACTAAAAAGCCTAAACTCTAAAAGATTCTAATTTATTCTCCAATAAGTAATCTACTTACTGTCCAAGAAAAGAATTACTTGCCCAAATGAGTCTCATGCGCAATTAAGAAACCAATCTGCAGCAAATCTGGTCTGGCAAGATTACAAAGTTTGTTGTACGACAGCTTATGTTGTCACGCGTTTTTCATCTTTTCCTTAGCCAAATCTTTTTGCTCCATTTTGGATTTTATACGTTCTCATGATGTGGCCACATAATTTTCAAAAAATGTATGCACGTTTATTTTTTCGATTCGTCCTTGTCCAAGATTTATATCCGCTAACACCATCAAAATCATAAAACAGCAAAGCTCTTCTAAGGAAACTAGAATGCTACAGTTTTCAAGGGTGGCCGGACAGAATAATTATGGGAGAAAGTGAGATAGTTTGTTGATTGCGTGCACTGAGGACCTAATCGTGGGTCTCATAGGGACTTTGATGCATCAATAAGGCCACTTACAATGGGCCTGTTGAATTTTTTTTTCAACCACTTAAAGACATGCAATGGGGTGTTGAAACAAAAATTCAACAGTTTAAAAATTTGATTTTGTTGAATTTTTTCAACAAGTGTTGAAAAAAAAATTTGGGCCCCATGCAATGGGGTGTCACTTTATGATTGGTCACTTTTTTTTTTTTTTTTTTTTCAAATTTCATTCAAAATTTTCAAAGGCAAATATCTTATATAAAAAAAAAAAAAAAATTTACACCAAAATTCATAATTTTTTTTTCTCTATAAATAGAGTCTTGTTTCATTTGATTTGGACAAAAAAAAAACTTTTTTTCAATATAAATTTCTCAATTATATTGAAAAATAAGGAATAAAAATAAAATAAAATAAGTATGAAGTATTTTTTTAATTATAAATGATAATAATAATAATAATAATAATAATAATAATTATCATTAATAATAATTATTATTTTTTTTAATTAATAATAATAATTATTATTTTACTAATTAAAAAAATAAAGAATACTCCCTCCGTCCACGTGAATGTAAACCAACTTTTTGGGTGTGGGAATTAAGGAAAAGTGATCTAAGAAAGAGAAAAAGTTAAATGTTGTGAGTATGAAAAATTAAATAGGAGAGAGAATGAGTGGGAGGAATAGTGAGGAGGGAGAATGTTGCGAGTGTAAAGTTAAATTTTTATTTCCATTTTGGGAAGTTTGCATTTACGTGGGACGGACCAAAATAAAAATAAGTTTGCATTCACGTGGAACGGAGAGAGTATAAAATAAAATAAAAGTGGTAGGGTATAGAATGATGAGTTGAAAGAGTGTTGAAACCATTGTATGGGTTAAAAATTGAATGAGGTGTTGAATAATTAGGTGAAGAAATGAGAAGATGATGTATCGTATTTTAAAGAGTGTTAAAAAAAATAAGGATGTTAAAAAAAATAAAGATGTTAAAACGATTGTAAATGGTCTAGGGAGAAAAACCCAATGGGGAGTTTGTTTTGTTTTGATTGGGTGGGGTCACACCGTACTGTTTTTCAATCAGCCGTACAAGGACATTTACTAAATTCCACGTTGGTTGCAATCTTGTGGATTTCTTGTACTTCCTCACTCGTGTTCACATTCTAATCGTACAATTCATTTCCTAGTTTTTCGACAACTCAATTTTAGGCCCATTTAAATTACTACTTGTTTATTTTTTTGTTTGTGATTAACTTTTTTAATTATACTATGAGAACAAAATAGTTACAAAAATTTACTTATAAAATTGTAGGTGTAATGATATTATTTATATTTTTAGTTAGAGTTTAGCGGGATACAATATCGATACAACCAATAAAATATCGTCAACTCATTTTCTTAGTAAAATTTTGTGACTTTCTTTTGTGCGCTAGTTGCTCTAATTTTTTTCCACTTTATTGCATACTCCCTCCGTCCATGTCCATTTAGTTGGTTCGCAGTTACTGTTCTCACGTAAATTAAGGAGAAAATATTATATTGAAAGTGTTGTGAGTGTGAAAATAAAATAGGAGAGAGAATGAGTGGAGGGAATAGTAAATTATAATGGTGTTGTGAGTATTAAAATAATGTAGGAGAGAGAATGAGTGGAGAGAATAGTGATTTAAGGTTTCCATTTTAGGAAAGAAACAAAATGTGAACCATGTAAATGAACGCCCAAAATAGAAAGTATAAACCATGTAAATGGACGGAGGAAGTATTTATCATTCCCACACTTCTTTTCACATAGTCAATACAAAATCATAAAAGATATACAAACTGAATAGATAAAAACCACAAATCTAAAATCTAAGCAGAGACTTTTTAATTTCATTTCCTTATATTTTTTGCTTTTTTTTTTTTTTTTTTTTTTTTAAAGAAGGGGATCAACACATTTCACCGCTTCCCCCTTGATGCACTTCACAGAGGCGCCTAGCTATGCTAGGGAGGGCAATGTCATTCCCTCTAACCACTGGTGGAGCCATGAACTCTAACCATCAGGCTAAGACCCCGCGTGCTATATTTTTTGCTTTGTTTCTTAAAGAATGAGAGAGAGAGAGAGAGAGAGAGAGAGAGAGAGTATCTGCCAAGCAAAGGAAAAAAAAACTATTCTTTTAGCTATAAAAGAAGGAGAATTGTTATATAGACCCGTAAAATTGTTGAGTAAACCCGTAAGTTTAAAATTTCAAAATTGTCATAGAATGAAATGACTCTAATACCCTTAAATTCATACACCCATTCTTATATACTTCTTTTTTAAAATTCATTGTTAATCTTATTCTTATATACTTTTTCACTTTCTAACCATATAAATGTGTTAAATTGTTGTATTAAATATTCTGTTTTCGTGGCAAAAATTCGGCCAGAGTTTGATGATTTTTTACCCAGAATCGGCCACACCCGGCCGAAAAAACAAAAAAAATTCGGCCACACCGTAGAAAAACAAAAGTTCGGCCGGTGGTGGCCGAACTTCTTAAAAGTTCGGCCACACCGTAGAACTTTTGAAAAAGTTCGACCGATCTGGTAGAACTTCTTGAAAAAGTTCACCACACCCGTAGAACTTTTGAAAAGTTCGGCGATCGCGTAGAACTTCTTGAAAAAGTTCAGCCAGTACCGACCGAACTTTTGTAATGAAGAAAAAAAATTCAAATATTTTGGCATGTTATTTGGATACATAACATCGTTTTAACCTGAGAATAGAGCTAAGGTACCTTGAGCAATCATTTATTTTTAAATAGACAAGAAAATATATGTATTTTTAAATAGCAAAAGCAATCTGGCCAAACCACCACAAACCCATAATTTGAAACAAATTGAACCCAAAAATTATCAACTTGAAACATTAATCGAACGAATTAAACCATAGGAAGTAATTTTCGAACGATTTGAACCAAAATTACCTTATTTTACAATGTTTCTTTCTCTAAAAATTTCTGATTTTCTCTCTTTCTCTCTCTAAAAATCTGATTTGGGGTTAATGTGGATGGGTGGGTGAGTAGGGATAAGGAAAAGGGGTATAAAGGGAAAGAGAGGAGTTTATTTTAATTTTTGGGGGTGGATTTAATGTTACGGATTTCCTCAACAATTTTACGGATCCATATAACAATTCTCTAAAAAAAGAGAAAGAGAGAGAGAGAGAGTATTTGCCCAGCAAAGGAAAAAACTATTCTTTTAGCTATAAAAGAAGAAAACTGAAGTCAATTAATATCTCCATTATAGATTTGGAACCGCCGCAGATTGGCCGGCTCAAAAGCTTATGTGGATTGTACTTGCATTTCAATGGGTTGACTGGAATGGTGCCCAAGGAAATTGCTGAGTTGACTCAGCTCTCTGATTTGTACCTCAATGTGAATAATCTTTAATCTTTCTGGGGTGATTCCTCCTGATGTCGGGAGGGTAAGCGTTTATGCGGAGAGGGAGAGAGTGTTGAGGAGGGTGAGATAGCTTCATTTCTGTTTTCTAGGTTTGACGGTGTGAAGAGGGGACGAGGAGCTTGGAAGGAGGTGAGAGAATAGAGAGAGAGAGAGAGAGAGGGGGAGGGTGTGTTTTATTATTTTGGGATAAGACCCCATTTAAATTACACATAAGACATACTCCCTCCGTCCCGGTAGAAGCGTCACCCTTTTAGGGGTGGCGCACAAATTAAGGAAAAGTGTGGGAAGAAAAAATGTTATGAGTGTAATTTAAAAATAGGAGAGAGAATTAGTGGAGGAAATAGTGAATTTTAAAAGTGTTGTGAGTGTAGAGGAGAGAGAATTAGTGGAGGAAATAGTGGATGGGATAATAAAATATTAATAAAAGTTTCCTTTTTAGGAAAGGGTGACGCTATAAACGGGATGCCATTTTGGGTAAAAAGTGACGCTTCGACCGGGACGGAGGGAGTACGTGAATTAACTGATTTTTCTTTGAAATTTAGTCCAAAACCCTTGACTACATAACTTTTATAATTTTGTACCTTAAATTAAATTGACAAAATTAAAACATCATACCTCAATTGACATACTCCAAACCTCATTTGACATGCATCCCCTATAACCCCTATACTTTGTACCCTAATTTATCATTTCCCTGTAAATTAATGAACAAATCTCAACCACTCCATGAAATGCTGGAGCAAAATTTGACATAAACAGTTTCAAATTCCTCTATTACAAACATCATAGTCTAATCTAATGTATACTTGCAATTATGATGAGATCATAAAATATACTTTCTCCTTTCCTGGATATCCAAATAATTTAAATTTGCAAATTTATATATAAAATACAGTAAGTACTTTCTCCATCCCTGAATATTAAAAAATTGGGCACAAAAACTAAGGAAAAATAGGAGAGAAAATTAGTGGAAGGAGGTGTTTGTGAGTATGAAAAATAAAACAGGAAAGAGAATGAGTGTGAGAAATAGTAAGCTGATTCGTGTTGTGAGTATAAACGTAAAATATGAGAAACAATGAGTGGGAGGAATAGTATAAAATTTTTGTCATTTTGGACAGTCTCCACTCACGTGAAACAGACAAAAAAGGAAATAAGTATCCACTCACATGAAACGGAGACAGCATTCATTTTAGATGGAAGGAGTATAAGATACTCCCTCCGTCCCGCCCGAAAGGGCACAAATTTCCTTTTTGGGCTTCCCATTTGAAAGGGCACAACCCAAAAATGGAAAGTTTTTTATTACTTCTTTATTTGTGGGACCCACTTGTCATACTCTCACAATAAATATCCACTAACTATTCTCTAACCCACTTTCTCTTTCCTACATCACCTTTCATTCACAACATTTATTTCACTATACACTTTTTCTCTTTCCTACATCACTTTTCTTAATTCCCGTGCAAGAACACAAAAATGCCCTTTCGGGCGGGGCGGAGGGAGTATGTATTTGTATAGATAGGCACTGAAATGGGCTCTTAGCATTACTTTTATCTGAAAGCTTAAAAATTACTCCTTGAGAGTTGAGATATTTCGGCAGCTTCTTTAATTTTGGATGGGTTTTAATCGGTATTCAGTTTCACCCTACACGCTACAAAGACCGAAATATGCGCATAAGCCATACGGTTTCATCTTATGGCCCCTACTTGTTTGCTTTATCGGAATTAACACATTCAACGGCTGTGATTAAAATTTCTTCAAATAGACGTCCCATGTTGGTTGGTGAAAGTAGAGTTTGGTAGGCGCATGCATGGCTGCGACACAAAGCAAGTGATATGGGTGCACCCGGTTACTTCTCAAAACATTCAGTTAACCCCAAGATTATATTATATTAGTAAAAGTGCATATAGTTAAAGAAATAAATGTTTGTAGTTCATTTGTGAAAATCATGTCCCAAGTTCAAACCTTGTATTAGATTTGTGCACCCACTTATTTCTATTCTTGAGTCCGCCGTTCGATTTGATATCCTATGCAAATTGCTCTTCTTTCTACGATGTTCCTCTTCATATCTTCAGTAAGTTGGCTAATTCCCAATCCAACATTTCAGGTAGGGTCAAAAAATGCTTAATCATGTGGACAAAGGTGTTAGTGTAATCTGCAGGTGATATCGTAGATGATTTCCCAAGTGATATCACAGATGATTTCCTGGACTGAAAATTATATAGTTGTATATTTCTTGTTTGTTATTTAATGGACTAACGTGCTAATATGGTCTGTATAGTCTATGGTTTATGATTATATTTCAGGGTGCAATAGCATCAAAGAAGGAGCTAGACACATGTGGAAATTGGAAGAAATGAATTAATACATTTTATGTATTAATTCGTAATTTTGGCATTCAACAACAACATGTATGAGGACTTTGTCAAAGGTTGTTGCTGAGTTATAGAAGAGGTACAAGGATGATAAAGCAAGGGAGTACAAGGCGTGGAAGCATGGCTTGAGGTTTCAACAACTCGGTTGCTACAAAATAGGAAGTGGGAGCTAGAATTGTGGAAACAAATTAACCCACTCTCCCTACACTTCCTCCACGTGCAAGACCAGCCCCAAGGCTGTTATTGGAGTAGCCTTCAAGTATTTGAAGACTATAAATAAGCTTGGAAGGTTTATTTGAAGATATGCCAATTATTTCACATTCACACCTTCGAAAAGCTTAGAGATAGAGTTCTTTGTTTGGTTCTTTTTAATCCTTTCTCCTTGTAATTTCGCACTTGATTACTTTGGTATCAAGGTGTGTGAAGGCTAGGATAGGATTCCGTTCTTTATCTCTTGTTCCATAGAGCGTAAAATAGATATAGCTATAGGGAACTTTCGGCTTTGTAACTTCATTCATAGTGATTATAAAGTCTTGCCTAAGAGGCACTCTCAAGTTATATTTATATAACTTGAGAAAACAATTTTGGTGTTTTTATTCCGCCGCAAACTCTTTTACAAAATTGTTTTATTTTCGAAGTGTGTGTGTGTGCCATCCCAAGTGCTATCGTTGGTCCGTTATCACCTTGGATATCACTTGTGATTCAAGCCGTGACAATTTCAATTGGTATCAGAGCCTCTCACTTGACGATACTAAGTGTTTGGTCCTCTTTATCATGGCTTTTGGTCCTGCAAATCCAAACCAAAAACGTCTTCCTGTTTTAGATGGTTCGAATTATGCATATTGGAAAATTCGCCTTCGCTCGCATATCAAATCAATTGATCTTCGAGCATGGCGATCTATAGTTCATGGGTACTCTCTTCCGCTCTTACCTCCTGATGAGGATGGTGGTGTTCAGGTTAAACCTGAAGGTGAGTGGACGAATGAAGAGATCACTCTAGCTAACTATAATGAGAAAGCTCTTAATGCTATCTTTGAGTGGGTTGACATGCATATTTTTAAACTTATTCAAAATAGTTCCACAGCTCAAGAAGCTTGGAATATTTTACAAAGGTTTTGTGAAGGTGATTCTAGTGTGCGTGAAAACAAACTCAGAAGTCTTACTGGCAAATTTGAAAGGTTGAGAATGGGTGAAAGTGATACCATTTCCTCTTATTTTGAAAAACTATTTGACATTACTAATGAGTGTCAACTTTTAGGTGAACCTTTTACAAACAAACAATTGGTTTCAAAGGCTATTAGAACTCTCCCTGAGCGTTTTAATATAAAAGTTTCATCTATAGAAGAGGCTCACAATCTTTCTACAATGGATATCAATTCCTTAATGAGCATTTTGAAAAATTTTGAGTCAAACCTTGCCGAGCAAAGTGAAGCTTCTAAGGGCAAGAGTGTTGCTTTAAAAGTTCAATCCTCTAGTGGTTCAACTAATGAGGATGACGAAATTTTGAGGAATTAGGTGAAGATGCCGGTGTTGCCTTACTTACCGGAAATACAACTCAATGGTGAGAAAATTTAACAAAGAAAATGTGCAGGTAAAGGCTAAAGAGCAACAAGCCAAGGTGTACAATTCAATGCCCAAGAGGACATTTCCATCTACTCGAAAGGTGGTCCCATAAGGAGAGCATCATCGGATCAATCAGATCGATCCAAAATACCTTGAAACAATCCAACGTCATGCTTGCTCTGGATGGGGTCATTACTCAAATGAGTGTGCTAACACTCTAAGGAAGATGGGAAAGAACCTATGGGTTTCTCTCAGTGACAATGAGGATGAGGAGACCAATCAATACGAAGATTCGGATCAAACAGCAATGGTGGTCACAAGCGTGACTCGGATTGTCAGTGATACCCCAGGTGATATCCAAAATGGGATAGCACCCGAGATATCATCCAACGGTATACGATTTAAATTTGATAAATCTTTGTTTGTTTTGTGGGTTACGTTAACATGGATGCGGGTTGTTCACAAGATGAGAAGGAGTTCGGCAAGGATGAACTCATTTGTGGTCTTAAGAACCTTTGCAAAGAATTGGTGGATGAATGGAAGAAAGAGAACAAGAAGGTGATCTCTCTGTCCAAAGAGGTTCAAGACCTAGCGATGGCTTGACTAGATTGGAAGTTCAACTCACAAAGAAGGATGTGGAGCTGGACAAAGTCAAGAGCAAACTCACTCTTGCCGAGACAACATTCAAGAAACTCAATACGAGTTCTACCAAGTTAGATGCAATTCTTGGGTTGTCCAAACCACTCAAGGCGGTATGGGTTTTCAAGAGTCTTTAAATGCTATTACATCTACTTTGTCTAATACGGAAGATAAGTTAATTTTTGTTAAAGAAAGAGATCATGTTGAACCAATATCTTCGATAAGACTTCGACAAGGTAAAAATATGTAACTCTTGTTACTCTCTTGGACATTTGAAAATTGATTGTAAAACTCTTCTAAAAAAGCAGTCCAGTTCTGTGTGATACCTGAAGTGTTGCCTAGCACGTCGGATATCACCTACGATCGAAGAAGAATTATCAAAGTAGGAAAGTATGGAAACCTAAGTCTAACGATATGTGATGTTGTATGCGCTGCCTTAAAAACTAATGTTGAAGGTTCATGGTATTTTGATAGTGGTTGTTCTCGTCATATGATTTGGAACAAAAATATTTTTAAAGGAATATGAACCTATTCAAGGTGGTAGTGTAACATATGGTGGTGGTGGCAAGAGTAATATAGTAGGAAAAGGCGTATTAAATATACTGGATTTCTGCTTTGAAAAATGTTTTGCATGTTGATGGGTGGTAACTAATTTAATTAGTATAAGCCAACTTTGTGATGACAACCTTGAAGTAAAATTCAATAAAAACACTTGTGAAGTTTTTGATTGTACCAATAAGCGTGTTATGACCGGTACTAGGTCAAGTAATAAGCTGTTATCTTGTTGAGGATAAACAAGTGTGTCATTACGTGAGGGTTGATGATGCTACCTTATGGCATCAAAAGTTGGGTCATGTCCATTTTCGTAACATTGTGAAACTCATTAATGCTTTGAAGCTATAAGAGGTATACCTAGTCTGGACATTAGTACAAAAATCATATGTGAAGATTGTTTAAAAGGTAAACAAACACGTGCTACCCATAGTGCTACCCAACATAATGAGGAGTGATTCTGGGACAACGCACCGTTTTCAATTAATGCATATGGATTTAATGGGTCCAGTTGAGGTAGACAGTTTAGGAGGTAAGAAATATACTTTTGTAATAGTTGATGATTTTTCTAGATTTACTTGGGTATATTTTTTAAAAGAAAAATCAGAAACTTTTGAAAAGTTTAAAGTCTTACATGCTAAAATCAAAAACATGTTTTCTGCTCTTATCATGCGAATAAGGTCGATCATGGAACGGAGTTTGATAATTCATTGTTCTTTACTTTTTGTGAATTAAAAGGAATTAAACATGAGTTTTCTGCTCCTAAAACACCTCAACAAAATGGGGTGGCTGAAAGGAAAAATAGGACCTTACTTGAGATGGCACGTGTGATGTTGTTTTCAAAAAGAATTTCAAAAAGATTTTGGGCCGAGGCCTTAAACACGGCTTTGTCACACGGCCAATAGGGTTTTTCTAAGACCTGGTACTAGAATGACACCTTATGAAATTTTGAATGGTAGGATACCAAAGGTTCATTATTTTCATACATTTGGGTGTGTGTGTTATGTTCTAAATGATCGGGATTACTTAGCTAAATTTGACTCTAAAAGTGATAAGGCTATATTTCTTGGGTATGCTCGGGACGGTCGAGCATATAGGGTTTATAACCTTAGGTTAAAAACCATTCGGGAATCAATTAACGTTGTTTTTGATGATTTAGCAAGTGTTACAGGTGATGGAGTACGGGAATCTCCATTAATATTGCTTTGGAAGAAGCTGGAGAATCAAAATCAAGTAAGTGATACCCTGTGCTGGCCAAAGTGTTGCCACTGATGGGATAGCACCTCCGGTATCACCCAAGACCAATCCAAAGAAGCGAAAAGGATGAACGGTCAGATGATGATCATGTGCATGAAGACTTGAGAAAGGATCCACCAGCTAGGATCAAAAGAGACCATCCTTCCTCTCAAATTATTGGAGAAGCTCGTGAAGGGGTACAAACAAGGAACAAAGGACATTTTAGTGACCGTGAAATGGCAAGGTATGTGTGTATGTCCACCACATACCACAAGGTAAAATATTTCTGTTTTGTTTCTTCTTTAGAACCCAAAAATATTTCTGAAGCTTTAAAAGATAATTTTTGGATACAAGCCATGCAAGAGGAACTTGACCAATTTGCTCGTAATGAAGTTTGGTGTTTAGTACCACGTCCTAGTAATACAAATGTTATTGGTACTAAATGGATTTTCAAAAACAAATCGAGATGAGCAAGGAAATATTGTTAGGAACAAAGCTCGTCTCGTAGCACAAGGTTACACCCAAATTGAAGGTGTTGACTTTGATGAGACCTTTGCTCCCGTTGCTAGAATAGAATCTATAAGACTCCTCTTGGCTATAGCTTGTTTTCTAAAAATTACTTTGTTTCAAATGGATGTTAAAGCCGCCTTTTTAAATGGTTATTTAAAAGAAGAAGTTTTTGTTGAACAACCAAAAGGATTTGAAGATCCTCATCTACCAAACCATGTATATAGACTTGATAAAGCCTTATATGGCTTGAAACAAGCTCCACGTGCATGGTATGGTCGCTTAACCTCTTTTTACTTGAATATGGCTTTACAAGAGGTGAAGCGATAGGACCTTATTTATCCTAAGGCATGGCAAAGAAATAGTCATTGTTCAAATCTATGTTGATGACATAGTTTATGGCTCTACTTCTCAAACATGTTTAAAAGATTTTGTAGAAGCTATGACATCAACATTTGAAATGAGCATGATTGGAGAGTTAACATTCTTTCTAGGCTTGCAGGTGAAACAATCAAATGAAGGAATATTCATTTCACAAAGCAAGTATGCAAAGAGCCTAGTAAAAAGATTTGGGTTGGAAGGAGCAAAAAGTTCAAAAATCCCCATGTGTTCTTCTCTCAAACTTGGTAGAGATCAAGTAGGTGAGGATGTTGATCCTACTCTTTATCGTTCAATGATTGGTAGCCTTCTCTATCTCACTTCTAGTCGTCCTGATATCATGTTCAGCGTGTGTGTTTGTGCACGTTATCAAGCCAATCCTAAAGTCTCTCACCTTAATTTGTCAAAAGATAATTAAATATGTTTCAGGAACAAGTGAATTAGGGATTTGGTTTAGTAAGGATACTAATACCAATTTGGTTGGCTTTAGTGACTCGGATTGGGCAGGGGATATGGATGATAGGAAGAGTACTAGTGGGGGGTGTTTTTACTTGGGCAACAATTTAGTTTCATGGTATAGTCGTAAACAAAATTGTGTTTCTCTCTCCACGGTGAGTCCGAGTATGTGTGGTGGTAGTTGTTGTTCACAACTTATTTGGCTAAAACATATGTTAGATGACTATGGCCTAGAGAGTAATTCTTTGACTATGTCTTGTGATAACTTTGAGTGCTATCAACATTTCAAAAACCCGGTTCAACATTCCGTACCAAACACATTGACATACGTCATCATTTTCTTAGAGATATGGTAGATAAAGGCCTAATTAATATTGATCATATTGATACTAAGTATCAACTGGCCGACATCTTTACCAAGGCCTTAGACCACGAGAGATTTTCTAGTTTGAAAAGATCTCTTGGTCTTTGTAATCTCTCGAGTACGTTCGTCGTGCTACCCAGGTGATGTTATCACTTAGGGTAACACTTGTATATTAGTGTTTTTTCTTCTTTCTTTGCTTATTTACTTATAAAAAAAAAAAAAAAAAAAATATACTTTATTATTTGTTTAAATCTAGCTAGCTTAGTTCTAGTGTGGCACATCTTGACCTTTTTGTTATGGTAGGTTATTATTTAGGTTAGCACGTCGATATCATTCCCCTTCATATGCTTAAAGTGACAAAGTCACTAATATTTTCTTTTTGATAAATAAAAGACAAAGGCATTTATCCATACTATTCTCTCGAGCTCGGGGCACGGTGTTCGGCGCAACGATGTACTCTTGCCAATGAGAAGGTATGAGGTGATTTATGCTAAGTATTAGGGACATGGAGTTCGCTACTACGGTGTACCACTACTTGAAAGGCATAGATCACTTGGTCTCTACACTTGAAATATAACTTGAAGCACGGAGCTCGTTACTACGATGCTTTCTTGTTTAAAGAAGTGTATTGAGGCGTGTTTAACAAGCAATGTACTTAAAAAATTATATATAGGCATATAATGCCTAAAGTGCATGAAAAATGCTCAGCTTGTTATGCTTGAAATGCTTGAAAATGAAAATATTTATCAAGGGGTTTTATATCATATGTGTTATCCTACGTGTTACCATCATTGCCTTAACACATTAGTGTGTGCTATATTAGTTTTTTTATTTTTGAAATATTGTTGATTAATTTCTCAAAATACGAAAGTCTTTTTAATTAAAGAGTTTACGATTTTGAAAACGTCTTCAACAAGTTTCCTTTATTTTTGGTAAACTTAATTAAGTAACTAACCCTTATTTATTTAATTTGTGCATATAATGTTTTGGGCTTAGTTACAAATTATTTAGTTTACTTATTTTTTGTTTTTTACGTTTTTACTTAAAAAAAAAAAAAAATTATTTTATTTTTTAATGTTGCAACCGTGTTGTTTGTTTAATAAAGTTTTGAGGTTTTAAAAGGTGTGGTTAGGGTTTGTGTTAAAAATGAGTGGATAGGGATTAGTTTGAGAATAAATAGGGATAGATTAGATAGGTTTTTAAATGTCTAATCAAATTAAAACTTTGTTCCCCATTTAATCTCCTCCTTCCTATTTTATCTCAACCTCCTCCGTCTCTCTCTCTATACGTTACCCTCTCCTCTCTCTAAAACCCCCTTCCAGCGTCTTCTTCTCTTCTCAACCTAGGTCAAAATACGTTCCAAAAAATCCCTCAAATCTCCATGGCATCTCCATCCAATACCAATGCCGAACCATCTCACACGGACCAAATGGACATCTCACCTAGCATTGCTCCTTCCGTGGCATCTCGCGTGGCCATGGAAACTTCCCCAATGATCACTCCAAGCTCTTCTCCACCAACAATGGCGATTGTTCCTACCTCTGGCCCCATTACCTCATTTGATCAAGGCATTCCTAAGGTGACTCTCATCCCTACCGAGCCAAAAAGGAAGAGGAAAGCCCCAACTGCCAAGCTGTCTCCCCAAATCGCAAAAAGGAGATCTTCCAACCGCATTAGATCAATCAGGTCCAAGGCAACTTCAAATACCTCCCTTGATCCGAGTTGATGTCTCGAAAGCTCTATTGATGTGTCCTCGCCCCATGTGAGTGATGAGAACTTTGAAGCAAACAAGGAAAAGGAGCCTTCTGTGGACTCATTTGATGCTTGGGTAGATGGTGATGAAGAGGAGACTCTCTACGATTTTCGGAAAAAGAAGGCGAGGGCAAAAATGTGAGTGAGTGCTAGCAAGAAGAGGATATCATACGAGGTAACACTTGCCCTCTTACGTTTCCTAAACATTCCTCTAGTGATAATTACGGTGATGAGGTTACTCAAGTGAAGAGGATAAAGCTTTTCCAAAACCTTTTCTTACTTTGTAGTATTATAAAAAGGAAAATATGGAACTTTGGTTGAATAGTCTAAGTAAGAGGATTTTAAAGAGAAGCACATTGATGAGGGTCGGTTGGAAAAGGAAGGAGTGGTTCGGTTTTTAAAGGACGGGAATTTTATTAATGCTAATAATCATGCATCGAGTTTTTGTTGAGAGTGTTATTCGCAATTTCTTTGCCAATTTGCATGCTCATTTGGATGATGAAGGGTCTACGCTAAATATGGAAAAGTGTTTGTTAGGGGAAGAGTCTATTCTTTTACTCACCTTACTGATTAACAAAGTTTTAGGCCTCCACTAATGTAGATGATGAGAGCATTAGGGTCAATAGAGATGAAATGGTAAAATTGCTCACTCACAACAAAGCTATGCAGTCTTGGCCTTTGAAAGAGAAACTTCATGCTTCTAGATTATCTTCTCTCTATTACGTACTACACAAGCTGTGCATCTTCAATTGGCTTCCTACAACTAATGAACCTATTGTGACTTTGGAGCATGCGAATGTGTTGTATAGATTGGGTAAAAATTTAAGGATTAACTTTGGAAGATTAGTGTTTAAACACTTAGCTTCATGGGGTAGAAAAAGGAAGTGAACATTAGCTTTTTCCCTATCCTTCTCTAATCTTCAAAGTTTTGGTATTTCAATCCTTGCCCATTGAAGCCTACGATGTTTTTACCTTTGAACACGAGTACTATACCATTGATCAACAAGCGAAAAAGGGTAAAAGGTATACTAAAGATCTTCCTTGGAACAAATCGATGAAACAACCCCTGCTCCTCCCGGTGCTATCTCACGTGATACCCCAAGTGCTTCCCAGGTGTTGCCCCTCATACTTTTGCGAGGCCCGATCTTTGCAAGTATTACGCCTGACATGATGAATCTTTTGGGCAACTCTGGACCATCAATCCCAAAGGCTACAGGTTCTCAACTTCTGCACAAGGCTTGAGTCAAGTGCAATAGGAGAACTTCTTTGAGGGATGGGCTAAGCTTAAGCGGGTAACGAGATGCTTTTATTGATGAAATTTCTTCCCAAACGGGGGAGGATCTGCTTCTTCTTTGGAACTTACGGGTGGTGCTCTGCGGGTGCTACCACGATCTTGGCCCAAGTGATGGTGGAAGTGATAGGGAAGGAGATCGGGAGGAAGGAGAGGAAGAAGAGGAGTTTGAAGAAGAAGAAAGCTTTGAACCTTAAGGTTGATAAACTGAAGGTTTATGTTGCCGCTATCATATGGGTGACTATTTTTGTGGTGGTCCTACAAACAATGTTTTTATTTTGGTGATGTGGTGGTTCCTTAAACAATTTACTTTTATTTTGTTTATATTTGCTAAAACACTTTAGTGGTTTGTTAAATAACTTAATCTGCTAGGATGTTTTTTTGCTAATTTTGGATGATATTTTGCTACAATGGTTATGGTTTTAATGGTTACTTAGTTTATTTCGAAAACTTTTTAAAGTTTGAAATAAATTAGTTTATTATGATAAATCATTGTTTAGGATTAGCTCCTTGATTAAGGGGAGTTAATTTTTGTGGAGATATTATTCTATGGTCTATGCTCTGTACATTTGTATATAGACTTATCCTACGGGACGGACGGCACATTAAGTTTGGAAAGAAATATCCAACTAAGGGGAGATTGTTAGTGTAATCTGCGGGTGATATCGTAGATGATTTCCCAAGTGATATCACGAGATGATTTCTGGGTGAAAATTATATAGTTGTATATTTCTTGTTTGTTATTTAATGGACTAACGTGCTAATATGGTCTGTATAGTCTATGGTTTATGATTATATTTCGGGTGCAATAGCATCAAAGAAGGAGCTAGACACATGTGGAAATTGGAAGAAATGAATTAATACATTTTATGTATTAATTCGTAATTTTGGCATTCAACAACAACATGTATGAGGACTTTGTCAAAGGTTGTTCTTTGAGTTATAGAAGAGGTACAAGGATGATAAAGCAAGGGAGTACAAGGCGTGGAAGCATGGCTTGAGGTTTCAACAACTCGGTTGCTACAAAATAGGAAGTGTGAGCTAGAATTGTGGAAACAAATTAACCCACTCTCCCTACACTTCCTCCACGTGCAAGACCAGCCCCAAGGCTGTTATTGGAGTAGCCTTCAAGTATTTGAAGACTATAAATAAGCTTGGAAGGTTTATTTGAAGATATGCCAATTATTTCACATTCACACCTTCGAAAAGCTTAGAGATAGAGTTCTTTGTTTGGTTCTTTTTAATCCTTTCTCCCTTGTAATTTCGCACTTGATTACTTTGGTATCAAGGTGTGTGAAGGCTAGGATAGGATTCCGTTCTTTATCTCTTGTTCCATAGAGCGTAAAATAGATATAGCTATAGGGAACTTTCGGCTTTGTAACTTCATTCATAGTGATTATAAAGTCTTGCCTAAGAGGCACTCTCAAGTTATATTTATATAACTTGAGAAAAACAATTTTGGTGTTTTTATTCCGCTGCAAACTCTTTTACAAAATTGTTTTATTTTCGAAGTGTGTGTGTGTGCCATCCCAAGTGCTATCGTTGGTGCTGTTATCACCTTGGATATCACTTGTGATTCAAGCCGTGACAATTTCAAAAGGCTTGCCTAGATATAAGACCCAGACTAATCTTTGACTTGACCATGTTCGAACTAACGACAGATAGCTCGTGAAGTTTTACAGCCAACACGAGTCAAGCTCGTACAAGAAACATGACCTCAAAGTGCTAAAAGTTCTTCTATGCAACTTGAACAATGCACCAATATGAACCAACAACAGAAAGTTTTTGAGTCTTAATAAGCAAGGATCAATAGCAAGAAACAAAGAATTTCTCCATCAATGATTAATGTGTATAAAATCAAACTAGTAGCATATTTAGTCTTAAGAAATATACCAATAACACAAATGGTATAATTTCATATTTCTTTTCAGTTACTTCTTGTGTTTAAACCTTTTCCTCACAATCTACAAACAAACCATTTTCAACAATTTCATCACAGACAGACAATCAAATACACGAAAAATGTGGCATGTTAAAATAAGAGATAAAGTTACATAACCTTCTTGCTACCAGAACGTACGAATCTTCCATCCGTAGATTCCAACTGGGCCCTTAGATTTTGGTTGTCCTCGAGCAAACGGTCGTACTCAAGAAGAAATCCTTCAGATTGCTTTCTCAAGGAAGTTGCATTTGCATCTGCTGTGCTTGCTTCTTTTGTCTTTGTCTCAAGTTCAGATTCTAGCTGCTTAACCTTGGCCTTTAGGGTCTTTGTTTCTTCCTCCAAAGTTTTGATTTCTTCTGAGCTTCCATTTTTTCCATCCTCGATAACTCGGGTCTGTTTCTTTACAGCTTCCATGTTTTTTCTTCGTAATCTGAGTTCTCTCATGTAGTGGTGCAATCTGTCTATCATTAGTGCAAGAAATAGGGAGAATCCTGCATGAATTTAAAAGAGTCCGAGTTTAGTAGAGAATAGGTAATATTTACTTGCAAAAGGGATTTCAGTAAAAAATACTCCCTCCGTCCCGAAATAAATGTCGCACTTTCTATTTTGGTTTGTCCAAAATAAATGTCGCATTTCTATAATTGGATGTAATGTTTGGTAATCTCCCTAAGCTACCCTTTCTTAAAGGAAATTATAGTTGTGTGTATTCGTAAGAGTATACTACACCACTCATGAAGATATGGGGCATTTAAAGAAACATAACAAAAAGCTTAAAAACATTGACTTGTCAAATGTGACATTTATTCCCGGACGGAGGGAGTAAAAAAATAATAATAAACGATACAGCTCAGCAGTAAAGCCTTCTAAACTCCTAGATACAGCATCACATATAGGTTTGAGTCGTTTGACTTAAATCTGAAACTCTATTTTATGCCAGTGAATTGACGATTTGAGAAGGAAATCGGTCCGGTATATCTTGGAGGTCATATCAAAGAATTGGACTCAATTCATATCCACAATACCCTATATCGTACCCACTCAGAAACAAGTGACAACACATCAAAAGCATATCCTGTAAGGGGCGAGAAATGGATACAAGGAGAAAAAAAATGTTCCCATGGATTCCAACGTATCGGAAAACTGTGCAAATGAACATTTTGAAGTGTCTCGATCTTCCTACTAGGGCCTTATAACACCAACTACATGGTTTGATGCTGCACTAAACGGAAGAAATGTAACTTTGTTCACATTCATTTTTTTTTTTTGATAAAAAACTCTGTTCACGTTACAACATTTTACAGCAATGAACACAGATTTGCATAAAATCTAATTGGTCTTATTACAGTAGCCGAAGAAAAATATTATGTTTCTAGTTTCTATATTCGTCATTTTTCCTTTCTGGAACTACCAAGATAACCCGTGTCATGTCTGATACTAGTACTCTATATAGAGTACTAATAGAATAAACTTAATCGAGCAAAGGTCATCCAAATCGCGTGCTCGAAAAATGATGGAAGGTTTAAGTACATCGGACAACTTGGTTTTATTTGTATTGACTATGCTAAATTCTTCCCCCTTTAAATTACATTCAGATGATTTTTGAGCTCCATAAGATAAAAAATAAAAAATAAATAAACCACCCAATCTTCAATTAGGACATGACTACACCAAGAACCAACAAAATTTTCCAGCAATTTTGCATACAATTACTCATTATATTAGGCAATTAACCCTGATAAGTTTATAATCCCCAATGTATCCCACCCATCAAACTAGCATCCCTAGTTGATCCTGTCGACAAGCGGATTCTTCTTGTAGGCCTCAAACATCGTATATACTCCCTCCGTCCCAAAATGTTTGTCCCATTTGACTTTTTTGTTGAACTTTGACCACAAATTTATGAGAGATTAATCATGTTCATGAAATTCTAAAAGTTGTAGTTGATAATATTATTAATGGTGAATCAATAGGAATTTTTAGAATTTCATGAACATAATTAAATTGTCATATATTTGTGGTCAAAGTTCAACTAAAAATTCAAATGGGACAAACATTTTGGGACAGAGGGAGTACAATACAACCTAGCCCACCATAAAGTTTACTAGCTTATCTCACTAATTTATTCATTTTTTGAAAATAATTAATCTAACTAAATAATTTTTTTAAAAAAAAATGCTACCTCTGTCTCAAAATGAATGTCAGTTTTTGTTCTTGATCCCCAAAATGAATTCATTTTGGGACGGACGGACGGAATGGAAATTTCCATATGTCCTGGGAACAGTTATAATTCCCAATTGAAAGGTTAAAGAATTCTAAATTCCTCACAGTACCATTAATTATATCTAATGAAAGGGTATTTCAGTTTGAGAATTGTTATATTAACCCGTAAAATTGTTGAGTAAACCCGTAAAACTAAAAACACCCCAAAAAATTAAAACAAACCCCTCACTTTTCCCTTTATACCCCCACTCACTCACACACCCACACCCACACCCACACCCATTAACCCTTTCATTTACTCTCTCTCACCCACACCACCCACCACCATTTTTAGAGAGAGAAAGAGAGAGAATCAGTTTGAGAGAAAGAAAAAAAGAAGAAATCAACTAATTTTTAGAGAGAGAGTGTGAGAAATTTCGATTTTCGGTTCGATTGCATTTAAAATTCTGGATTTGGGTGGTTCGGCCGCTACCAACCGAACTTTTTAAAAATTTCGGCAAATCAGAGCTGAACTTTTTAAAAATTTCGGCCGGGTGTGGCCGAACTTTTTCAATATTTTCGGCCGGGGGTGGCCGAACTTTTTCAAAATAGACTAATTTTTAAAAATTTCGGCCGGGTGTGGCCGAACTTTTTCAATATTTTCGGCCGGGGATGGCCGAACCTGAACTGAATTTCGGTCACTACTGGCCGAATTTTTGCAAAACGGAAAAAAAACAAAAGTTTAACAAATTTATATGTAGGAGGAAAGGGAGGTAGTGATTTTTTGACGTTTGAGAAATGAGAGTAGGAGGAAAGGGAGGGAGGTAATTTTTTTATGCAAAAAAAAAATGAAGAAGGTGAGATTAATGGTGAAAAATGGGGAAGGTGGGAAAGATGGGTGAAAAATTGATTAGGGAGAAGGTGGGATAATGGGGGTATGAATTAGGGGTGGAAAAGTAATTTCATTTGATGGCATAATTGTAATTTGTGCATTACGGGTTTACTCAACAATTTTACGGGTTTATATAACAATTCTCTTTCAGTTTCTGTGAGTATTTCCAGTTTCAGATAAAATTTCATAATCACATTCCAAATTATAAGAAAATATAAAGAATTTCTAAATCAAACCCAAAAATAAAGTACTTTTTATCAAAAAGATGCAAACTTTACAGACATGTAACAAAGAAAAAGAGAAATTACCCATGAGAGAAGCTTCAAGAAGGTGTTTGGAAGACAAAATCTGATCCGTTGGAGTAATCTCACCGTCTTCGATCCAACGCCTCTGGATCTTCATCACATTATACAAACTGGAAATCATCACCACAAAGACTGTACCACTGACGGTCTTGACAACGATGGGGCCCCGACCTCGCTTGACCCGATCCAACCCCATAATCACAAGCTTCCTTAGAGGGGTTTTGAAAACGAAGATCACAATTAACGCCATTTCGGTAAATAAAACAGTGAACAGAAGATGAATCATCTTGGACTAACTACTGAGTATTGCAGCTTTCAGAATTCTGTACCAAAAATTTAGGGTTCTTGAGAAGGGTAGGGGTTGTAATATGAGGCTAAATTGAAGGGTTAATTGGGTAGAGAGTAATGGGAGGACTGTGAGTTCAATGTGGGAAGAAGAAGAAGAAGAAGGCGGCTTTAGCATTTGCTTTAGCTTGGTAAAAATTTCTCAAAAGGACTTTAACTTTCAGCTTATTTGGATTTGGGTTTGTAGTTTTGGATAATTATAAATTGTGCACACTTGTTTTGATGATTGCCCATATTGCCATTCTTTTTACTAATTTCGTCAAACTTTGCCTATTCGTTATCACCTCGTTAAGTAGTTAATGACTAGTTAGGTAAATGGCAAATGGAATAGAGGGAAAAAGAGAGAGTAGACGTTTTCTACTTAAAGAAAGTACCTTTTATTAATAAATGTTTATGAAATTTGATATGCCAAATTAGCAGTGCTAGAGGACAAAAAATATATGAAAACTTGCTTAGTTATAAAATTTTGACAACTGGTTAATTATACTTCTTCCTTTTCAAAATACTCTCTCGATTTCACGTAGGTGTAAATTAAAATTTTAGGTACAATAATTAATACTCCCTCCGTTTCATTAATAACTTCACTTTTTGCCAAAACGAATGTCCCATTTAAAGCTTCACATTTTCTAAAATGGCAAAGAATCTTTACTATTTCACCCACTCATTCTCTCTCCTATTTTACTATTACACTCCCAACATTTTTTAAATTTATTATTTCCTCCACTCATTCTCTCTCTTATTTTACTATTACACTCACAACATTTTCTCTACCCTTAATTTGTGTGTCGGGCCTAAAATGGTGAAGTAATTACTGGGACGGAGGGAGTATAATACTCCCTCCGTCCCAGACCAAGAGTCCTACTTTCCCTTTTGATCCGTCCCAGATCAAGAGTCCCTTTTCTTAAATGGCAAGTTTTTGAATATATTTATACCCTTATAATTAATACTGTATTTACAAAAAAATCATTCATTATACCCTTATAAAGTTAACATATTTACAAAAAAATTAATCATTAACTTACTATTCCTCCCACTCATTCTCTCTCCTATTAAAAAACCAATCATTAATTACTATTCCCTACCCCATATTACAAAAAAAATCATTCATTATACCCTTATAAAGTTAACATATTTACAAAAGAACCAATCATTAAGTACTATTCCCTATCCCACATTTAACTTTTATTCATTTTTTAAAATATTTCTTAAGAAGCGTGAAATTCCCCCGAGGACCTTTGATCTGAGACGGAGAGAGTAGTATAATAAAAGCAGAGAGAATAAGTGAAACATGTGTTGTGAGTGTGAAAAATAAAATAAGATAGAGAATGATTGGGATGTATAGTAAGTAGATTGATATTTTGAATATAACAAGTTGGTCACTGAACATAGAATTATAAAAAATTTGTCATTTTAAATAATCTATAATCACGTGAGATCCACAAAAGAGAAAATAATTCTACATGAACATAACGAACGAAGGAAGGAAGGAAATAGATGTTAAAAAAAATGGCAAAAAGAATCTAGTTTGGTACTTTGAATGAAAATAAAGGACAATATGTTAAATATTTGAACTCCTCCGCCCTTACCCTTGCCGACGTCTTCTCTTTACCGTTTACCCATATAAAAACCACAAAATCTGGGGAGAAACGCGTTTCTCCGTCGTTTACGGAGAAACGGGGCTTGTTATGTCGTGCGACATACCTAGCCACAAAGCCGGATATCACTTCGTCGAACACGGATATCAGGAAGCTTTGGAAAAGGATATCAGGAAGGCTTTGAAAGGATAGCAGGAAGCTTTGAAAGGATATCAGAAACCAAATATTTTTCCTGATATCCTTTACAAAGCTTCCTGATATCCATTCAAAAACTTCCTGATATCCGTAAGCTTTCAGAAAGCGATATCCGTAAACCTGGCTACTTACGTCGCGCGACATAATAAGCCCCGTTTCTCCATACGCGATGGAGAAACGCGTTTCTCCCCAGACGCACTCTATAAAAACAAATATAAAAACAAGCCAAACTTGGTTTTAATTGATTGAATTATGAATGCATTGATCTAAAGTTCTATACAGTGAATTTTCTTGTCGATAACTTACTTTACTGATTATTATTTCATCACATAAGCTGAGCCAAATGTATTTCAAATTATTTTCATATGACAAAACACTATCCTCATGACACCTATACGTATACGAAATAAAATCAATTTCAATAAGTATGCTACGAGTTTTTAATTTTAAACATACTAGTGAAACTCCCGTGCGATGCACGGATTGCTATTAACACATATTGACGAAAATTCATACAAATATAACAGGAAATAGAAATGTTTGTGTACATTGTAAAATACTTTTTTTAAAACTATATTATTAGTACAAATATCAGATTGAAGGTCACAAAAATAAATATATAATTAAGGCATAGTTAATTTGAACGAAGCGCGTTTTATACGTAAATTCCCGTTCTATTCAATAATAACCACATTTGACATCCATTTTTCAATGCTATGGAATTGAAAGCATATTTTTTATGTAAACCATATTTATTGTGTATTGAACGTGATATGTGCGTAATTTGCCTACAGTATCACTTAGTTTCGACAACGATTGAGAAAACATAATCAATCTACTTATAAGTCTCCAAATCTTTATCTTCAACTACAATTCTGAACTCTTGACTCTAGTGATTCTTCAAACACACAAATTACATGAAATGAAATTTTCAAGTATCATCAATTTTTATTTTTGAGAAGTTATTTTTCCTTGAACCGTATTCAACTTCTACATCCCCGTTTGATTTTTTATATATCTCTTTCATGTTATTGTTATATAATCATGTTTTTTTTATCGCAAGTAATTCAATTTAACATTAGAAAAAAATATTTCACTATCAAATAAATAAATGCTCCCTTCGTCCCATTTTAAACTTCCTTTTTTTTTATAATAAAATGTGTCCCATTTTAAGTGTTAAAAAAGTGAAATGGAATTTTTTTAATATTTTTATATTCAATGGTCTTATAAGTCATACTCACAACAACTATTCACTACTTACTTTGTACCCAACTTTTTATACTTTATAATAAAATCATTCATCTCTTTAATATCCTAACCAATTTTTTAACGTTTAAAATAGGACAAAAGTTGAAGAAAAAATTATTAATATTTCTATTATAAAATGCAATTTTTTCCCTTTATTTCCTTATAAATGTAGAGATTAATAATATGGCATAGAAAAATAAGAAAATAAAATAAACTATAAACAAATAAGTATATAATAATATACAAATATTATCAATATTTAAAATTTATTATAAAAAAAAGATGAATACTATGCGGGTTTGGGTTAAATGGGACGGTTCAAGCTAATCTCAAATCCACCCCAATCCCACCCGATTTAAAAGAAAACATTTCCAAACTCTTTTCATTAGAAGCGGATCAATGCGGGTTTAGGAGGGATTAAAAAATTTTATCAACCCGTTTTTTACTTACATAATTCTTTAAATAGGGCAATAGCAATATCAAGTTAAAGCACATACTATCACTGTTTTCCTAGAATTGGGCCAAAAAAAGTAATTTGATTACTCTACTTCAAAAATTTTAGTTACTCGAGACGAAAAATATAATTTTCGATTCAAAATGATTAACCCAAAAATAATACTACATTTTTTTTCAAAAAAAAAGAGCATTATTTCCTTCATCCAAATGAATATTTTAAAAAATAATACTACTTCATTCGCCTCTGCAATTAATGTTTGTAATGTTAGTGTCTTCGTCCCATAATTAATACTTTCAATTCAAAAATGAATATTACTTTCATCCCATAATTAATACTACTTTCTATATAAAAAAAAATAAATAAATTCCTTCCTTTGCCTCAATGAATTGACTTGTCTCAAAAATTAATACTCTTTATTTTCTGACACGAAGACACGAACATTATAAACATTAATTTTTACAAACTAATGCTACTTCGGGTAAAATAAATAAATTAATATATTCATCCCAAGAAATATTTTATACAATATTACTTAATATGTTTAAAAAATTAATGTCAAATTTTGAAACGAAGGAACTAACATTACAAATAATAGTTTATATTTAAAAAGTAAAATTATGATTATTTTTTATCATTATTTATAATAAAAAAATATACTTCACACTTAATTAATTAAAATTTTTTTTTGAAAAATTAAAAAGAAAAATAAAGAAAGGATAATAAAGAAATTTATATTTAAAAAAGAGTATTTTTTTGTGTCCAAATTAAATGAAATTAGTCTCTAATTAAAGAGAAAAAAAAATTATGAATTTTGGTGTAAAAATATTTTTCAAAAGTTTTTTTTTTTTATAAAATAATTGAGGTTGAAAAAAGGGGATGAAAAAATAAATTCCGAAAATAAACTGGCTAATCACAATGCGACACGTGGCGCAATATTAAAAAAAAAAAAAAAAAAAAAAAAACCTTACGCGTACACGCGCCTCTGTCGGCGCGTGTGACGCACGCGCCCAATGAAAGCGTACCACGTGTCTCTCAGCGTTGATAATTGCAGTTGTGCCACCGCGTGAAATGACTATTTTACCCCTGGTTTGGGCGGGCTTTTTTCACTATCCTCTTGTTATATATATAGAGATTTATTTTATAATAAACTTAAAAAAAAAAAAAAACACAAAATATGATGATGATAAAGGTACAAGGGTGAATTTTATTTGCAAGACATGAAAAATACAAGGCACTAGGAAATGACGAAAATACCCTTGTATATAAACACTAACCCCTGTCTGGGCAGAGCGTCTTGTGCGGGCGATTTTGGCGATTCAAGGTGCGTTTAGTGCGTGTTCTCTTCTCCGGCCAATTTCCGGCACCGATGGCCAAGCCACCGGATTTAAATGATCCAGCAACCTTCCCAAACACAATCCCTACCAATAATTCAAACATTAATCCAGAAATCATCAACTCGCAGAAGAATTTGAGTTCGACGCAAATGGCGAAACATAATTTTGCCGCCGTCAATTTCACGCCGGAGATGATCAAACCAACAGATAAAAACACTCAGGTTTTGCTCGCGAACATAATCCCTACCTCTAATCCAAGTGGAGCTCAACAATTTACAAATTTGGGGAATCAATTTGAGCAAAATCGGTATTCGGCGCAATCTTACGCTCATGCTGTTCAAGGATCTGTAAATTTCGTGTATATTCATACGAAATCTAAAGGAAAATTTCTCCTTTAGATTTCGTGTGATTATACACGAAATGTTGAATGACATTTCGTGTAAAATCATACGAAATATTTCTTAACATTTCGCGTATATTCATACGAAATCTAAAGAAAAATTTCTCCTGTGGATTTCGTGTGAATATACACGAAATGTTGAGAACCATTTCGTATCATTTTACAAGAAATATTTGTTAATATTTCGTGTAAATCTACACGAAATAACTCAATACATTTCGTGTATTTTTATACGAAACATATCTGACAACGTCGTGTATAATCACACGAAACGTTCGCGTACGGGAGAGACAATTTTATCCATTTTTTGTGCCTTGCAAATAAGGTGTCTTGCAAATAACCACGCCCAGGTATAAGTGTACAACTGACCGACGTTGTAACCCAAGCGGCAATGTATGTTTCTTTCCCATGCAACTTCCACGAAACATCAGTCCCTCTAATTTCTATCCATAAAAGAAACTCCCCCCATCAACTTCATTTTACAGCTACCAAACCCCTTATAAATGCAAAAAGAGTTAAAAGCTTGATATGTTTGGTTGCCCACTTCCCGGCCCGGTGGTTCCGCTACTTAATTCTTCATGAATTTTTTGTTATTGCAAATCAGACCCTATATTTTCATCAATTTACAGCTTCTAAAAGTTGCATCTTTTCTTTTCTTTTCTTTTCTTTTCTTTTCTTTTATTGATGATAAAGGAGAATGATGACTCCTTTCCCATCCATTTTTTAAGGCCTTCATTATGAAAATAAAAGTATACTTAAAAGAGAGAGAGAAGAAGTAGCATGGGTCGTTGTTAAATGAATCATGAATAAGTAGATGAATCAACTGTTAAGAAAAAACTTAACGGAATTCGAAAAGACTTTCTTTAAGAAAATAACTGAAATTAAATAAAATCAAAAAAATAAAATCGAAAAAATAAAATCGAAAAAATAAAATCGGAAAATTAAATTAAACCGGGACAAAGGAACGTTGAGGCTTGTGTTGGACACAATCTCCGTAAAAAGTAATTGCTCCGCACTGGTGCTAACGGTTACTGACAATCTTCTCGTAAGATGCAACGACTTTAACCGTCGTTAATAGAAACACTCCAAATTAACGACTTCGGCGAACAAATCTAAGTATTTGGAAATTCTGGACTTGAAGGAAATTTATGCTTCAAGATGCTCTCTCTCTAACTTGCTAATGATAGTTGGATGACTGAAAATGAATGAAATTGACCATCCTGAGGGGGCAATTAATAGTTTTCCAAGAGTTCTGGTGACCATTCTGTAAAGAGTCACAATTCTGTCCGGATCAATCCTGGTCGTCGGATCTCACCTGATCGAGGAACCAGATTCAGCGAACCGACTCCGATCCAGTGTGAACGGGTGTAACACCCATTCGCTCCAACATGCACCTGGTCCGCACCCATACATGAATGGGTACGGATCCTATCCAGCGTCCCAAGGCCCATGAACATACACAACCAGAAGCCCAAAACACGACCCACTTCACTTGGGTAGCCCAGCTATTAACCAGCAACACGCCTGGGCCGAGCCACCTCTAGCCGACCCAATGCAAGAACTGAACCAAACCACCTGAACTACTCGAGCCATGAACTTTGAAAATTTCTCAAAAGTTTAAGGCTCCACAGTGCGCACGTGTGAAGTGCAAAGTGTGCGCCTCAAAAGCGCCCTTCACGGCCTTCGTGGGCTTCACGCGCTTTGCGGTTGTGGTCCAATTTGAGCTAGTCCAAAACTATCACAATTGGGTCACTCCTTGCATAGATGGCCCATGAACCACTAGGTTGCATGGTAGGAGGATAACACTTGATTGTTACCTCCTTGAAGTGGATGAATTTATAAACTCAACTACTTTTTGGTTTCTAGGCAATGTGGGATATGGCTTTCTATATTCACAAACCCTTCATAAACCCATTTCAAATTACATACTTTAAGCATTAATTTCTCATTTACCACAATTTGGTTTTAAGAGAATTAATACATCTCATTAATCTACTTCGAATGTAGATTATAAATATGTAATTTATTTTTCATTTACACAAAATGAAAATACATTTAAAATTGGTCAAAACTTGGTCACACCTATATTTAAACCAAATTTCCAACAATCCCCCACATGAACGATAATAATGCATGTATGCAGATTCGTCCAAAAGTTCTGGCGAACTATTATTGCATCGGGATAAGTAGCTTATGGCCTTGTACCTCCCCTAGTGAAATACTATTGAATATACTAGCCATTCAGTAGCGCGATGCTTTGAACTGGTGCCTGTATAATGTATATCAAGACAATAGCACTCACACAATAATAGCTCTAATATTATATGTTCTCACGTTGTGTCCATTTCGACCCTGGACCGTATCTCATTCATAAGTGTTCCATGTAGAAGCGATATTATTACTTCTTACTTATATAGGTGATTCTACTATATAGAGTATCCTGATATACTCCACCACGTAGGTATAGGAATCATTAAAAGTTTTCTCAACTTAACCTCACCACTACTGCATGCGCACACACTTCGATGTTCTGGGAATAAGTATATAACATGTTCCAAGTGTTTCTACTGAACATCATAACTTAGTTTTCTCATTGAACCAAGGGCATGGGATCTCCAATTCTCAAGGTTGAGTGTCTACTATAAGTTCTTTTGTTGTGGGTTTTAGACCCATTCCCCTTAACAGTTTATACAGTTGATATCTATTTATAACTTTCGTAAACGGATCAGCTATGTTATCATTTGATTTAACATAATCAATTGTGATAACGTCATTATTGATCAACTGTCTAATGGTGCTATGTCTACGACCAATGTGTCTAGACTTACCATTGTACATACTGCTCTGTGTTCTTCTATTGCTGATTAACTATCACAATATATCATTATAGCATGCACAGGCTTATTCCAACAAGGAATATCCTCCAAGAAGTTCTTAAGCCATTCTGCTTCTTCTCCAGCTTTATCTAAAGCTATAAACTCAGATTCCATCGTGGATCTAGCAATACATGTTTGTTTGGAGGATTTCCATGACACCGCTCATCCACCTATTGTGAATACATATCCGCTCGTGGACTTGGAGTCTTTCGTGTCTGATATCTAATTGTCTTCACAGTATCCTTCTAATACTGTTGGATATATCTTATAAAGTATTCCATGTTTTAATGTATACTTTAAATATCTTAATACCCTCATTAGGGCCTTCCAGTGATCGGCACTGGGATTACTAGTGAACCTACTTAGTTTGCTTACTGAATATGCAATGCTTAGACGTGTACAATTCGTTAAGTACATCAGACTGCCAATTATTCTTGCATATTCCAATTGAGAAACTGGTTCCCCTCTGTTCTTGGCTAAGTGTAGAGCCAACATGTCGTCTACGTAAAGACATATAATTACAAATGATTCAGATGTTCCTTTGATGTAGACACACTTGTCACATTCATTTATCTTGAATCCATTTGACAACATAGTTCCGTCAAACTTTTCATGCCATTGCTTAGATGCTTGTTTTAGTCCGTACAATGACTTAACAAGTTTACACACCTTCTGTTCTTTACCTGGAACAATGAACCCTTCAGGTTATTCCATGTAAATCTCTTCGTCTAGCTCTCCATTTAAGAAAGCTGACTTCACATCCATCTGGTGTATCTCAAGGTTATGCACAGCAGCAATCGCAATGAGAACACGTATGGATGTGATCCTTGTGACAGGATAATATGTATCGAAGAAATCATATCCCTCCTTTTGTCTAAACCCTTTGGCTACCAGCCGGCTTTGTACTTATCGATAGATCCATCTACCTTATACTTTCTTTTAAGGATCCATTTGCAACCCAACGATTTGCATCCTGGAGGGAGGTTAACCAACTCCCAAGTATTATTATGCATTATGGACTCTATCTCACTATTAATTGCTTATTTCAAGAATGGACTATCCGGTCCAGATAAAGCTTCTTTAATAGGAGCTAGTTCGTTTTCTAACATATATGATTGAAAATTATAACCAAAAGACTTTTCCACTATTGCCCTCTTACTACGTCTAGGTCCTTCATCTTCTTTTCAAGATGGACCATTTGTAGCTTCATAAGTTCTCTTATTAGAACTTGTATCTTTCCTATCCTTAGCAGGAAAGATATTTTCAAAAAATGACGCATTCCTTGATTCTATCGCCATTTCTTCATTCATATCAGGAATGTCCGACTTGTGCACTATAAACCGATAGAAACTACTATTGCTGGCATATCCAATAAAGATGCAGCCAACCGTCTTGGGACCGATTTTTATTTGTTTTGGCTTAAGTACTTCAACCTTAGCTAGACACCCCAACACTTTAAGGTATTTATAACACGGCTTATGATTATGCCATAATTCATAAGGAGTCTTATCAATTCCTTACTTGGTATCTTATTAAGAATATAGTTGGACGTAAGTATGGCTTCCCCCCACAAGTTATCGGGTAAGCCTGAACTGATTAACAGTGCATTCATCATCTCCTTAAGAGTACGATTCTTGCTTTCAGCTACTCCGTTAGACTGAGGTGTATATGGTGCTATCGTTTGATGAATAATGCCAGATTCTCAGCATAATCCTTCAAACAGAGAGAGAGAGAGAGAGAGAGAGAGAGAGAGAGAGAGAGAGAGAGAGAGAGAGAGAGAGAGAGAGAGAATAGAAGTAGCATGGGTCGTTGTTAAATGAATCATGAATAAGAGGATGAATCAACTGTTAAGAAAAAAATTAACAGAATTCGAAAAGGCTTTCTTTAAGAAAATAACTGAAAATAAATAAAATTAAAAAATAAAATTAAATTAAATTGAAAAATTAAATTAAATCGGGACAGAGGAAAGTCGAGGCTTGTATTAGACACAATCTTCGTAAGAAGTAATTGCTCCGCACTGGTGCTAACGGTTACTGACAATCTTCTCATAAGATGCACCGACTTTAACTGTCGTTAATAGGAGCACTCCAAATTAACGACTTCGGCGAACAAATCTGAGTATTTGAAAATTCTAGACTTGAAGGAAATTTATGCTTCAAGATGCTCTCTCTCTAACTTGCTAATGATAGTTGGATGACTGAAAATGAATGAAATTGACCATCCTGAGGGGCTATTAATAGTTTTTCAAAAGTTCTGGTGATCATTCTGTAAAGAGTCACAATTCTGCCCGGATCAATCCTGGCCGTCGGATCGCACCTGATCGAGGAACCAGATTCAGCGAACCGGCTCCGATCCAGTGTGAACGGGTGTAACACCCATTCGCTCCAACATGCACCTGGTCCGCACCCATACACGAATGGGTACGAATCCTATCCAGCGTCCCAAGGCCCACAAAAATACACAACCAGAAGCCCAAAACACGGCCCACTTCACTTGGGTGGCCCAGACATTAACCAGCAACACGCCTGGGCCGAGCCACCTCTAGCCGACCCAATGCAAGAACCGAACCAAATCACCTGAACCACTCGAGCCATGAACTTTGGAAATTTCTCAAAAGTTTAAGGCTCCACAGTGCGCACGTGCGAAGTGCAAAGTGTTTGCCTCAAAAGCGCCCTTCGTGGGCTTCGCGGTTGTGGTCCAATTTGAGCTAGTCCAAAACTAGCACAATTGGGCCACTCCTTGCATAGATGGCCCATGAACCACTATGTTGCATGGTAGGAGGATAACACTTGATTGTTACCTCCTTGAAGTTGATGAGTTTATAAACTTAACTACTTTTTGGTTTCTAGGCAATGTGGGATATGACTTTCTATATTCACAAACTCTTCATAAACCCATTTCAAATACATACTTTGAGCATTAATTTCTCATTCACCACAATTTAGTTTTAAGAGAATTAATACATCTCATTAATCTACTCTGAATGTAGATTATAAGGGCTTGTTTGTAGGGGTGAGCACGGATCGGTTTGGATCGGTTTTAGTATAAAACCGACACCAAACCAATAACTATCGGTTTTATGTAAATCGGAACCATTAACTTCGGTTTCTTAATGGTTCGGTGTTACCGGTTTCGGTGTGATATCGGTTTGGTTCGGTGTCTTAATGGATTGTTGGGCTTTAATGGGCCTTGTTTGGGCATCAATTACTTTTGTTGGGCTTTGTTGCTGCATTTGACGTTGTTGAAACTGCTGTTTCATTTGATGATTCTGTTCCTGCTGTTTTAAATGCTGGTGTTGAAGCATATTGGAGTTCGGCTGTAGTGAATTCATCCCACTTTGCGAGGATAATTGACTCATGTTCATTTCTTGGGGACTACTCACTGGGTCTGTTGTAGTGATCCCACACGCAACTGTCGCAATGAGTTCATCATGCTACTCGTCCCGGGATCCAGTTAGGCGGGCGTGTTGAGTTTATCATGTTCTGTTGGACATTTGAAACGCCCGTCAAAGGAGATAGAGAATTGTGCTGCAAACTGGCCATACTGTTCTGTTGCATTGTTGTCACAGAACCCTGCATGTTCATTGTTTGCATCTGGGGGTTCATTTGATTTTCATGTTGCGCCTGTGTCATTTGAGATTGTGCTTGCTGTGAGCGCCGTCGTCATGTCGACTTTAGCTAGGGCATTAAACGTGGAAAACTGAAAATAAAAGGTAGAAAAATAATATATATATATATATATATATATATATATATATATATATATATATATATATAGTATAAGATAAAACGACGTAGTTTTGACTATCGGTGTTAACGGTTTCTTATCGGTTTCTAAATTTTTAAAACCTAAACCAAACCGAAAATTTCAGTTTCTAAACTTTTAAAACCTAAACCAAACCAAATGGTTCGGTTTTTACGGATTCGGTTTTTCGGTGTTAATGGTGTTAACGGTGTTAACGGGTTTTTTTGCTCACCCCTACTTGTTTGTTGCGTCTTATTGGGAAGTGTTTATGACTTATTGCTTTTCATAAGTCATAAAAGTATCATTTGATTTCATTTTCTGTAAATAAGTCAAGTACATGTCAATTAAAGCACAAATTCCTTATAAGTCATAAGCAGTAGGGAAAGTGCTGAGATCAAAAAAGCACTCGTGAACAATAAAGTATTTACAATAAAAAAAATAATAATAATAATAAAATAATAAATAAAAAATAATAAAAAAATAAATAATAATAAATAAATAATAATAATAATAATAATAATAATAATAAAATAATAAAATAATAATAAAAATAATAGTAATAATAAAATATTAAAATAATAATAATAATAAAATAATAAAATAATAATAAAAATAATAAAATAGTAATAATAATAATAAATAAATAAATATAAATAAATAAATAAATAAATAAAAATAAATAAATAAAAATAATAAAAATAAATAAATAAAAATAAATAAAAATAATAATAATTAAAAAAATAATAATAATAAAAATAATAATAATAAAATATAATAATAAAAAATAATAATAATAATTAAAAAATAATAATAAATGATAATAATATAAAAATAATACAAATAATAATACAAATAATAAAATAATTATAATTATTATAATTATTATAATTATTATTATAATTATTATTATTATTTTAGTCTTTATAATTTCATTCAGCACTTTTTCAGCTTATTAATCAAACAGTTATACTTATGATAGCTAATCAGCACTTCAAAAAAACTAAATCAAATAGTATCATTCATCAGCTCATCAGTCATAAGTCATCAGTCATAAGTTATAAGTCATCAACACATATCAATAAGCTAAATCAAACGGGCCCTAAATATATAATTTATTTTTTATTTACACAAAATGAAAATACATTTAAAATTGGTCAGAACCTGATCAAACCTATATTTAAACCAAATTTCCAACATCAATAAACTAAAATACATGCCTAAATTTGTTTAGGACCACACCTTTGGATAGGAGAGATTTTTGGATTTAAAATTGATATTTTCGGCTTGTTGCTGATTTATTGCAATGTGTAATTTGAATGTAGTTATACATGTTTTCTGGTTTGGGATCAAATGTTGAGATTTATTGAATATTAGTAAAAGTCCGTATCCGAGGACACGTGTTTTTTTTTTAATTTAAAAAAAAATTAAGGGCAAAATGGGAAAGAGACAACTTAGTGAGGGCAAAATGGAAAATTTGGCATTTGGTACTGTTCATAGTATTGTTCACACTGTGGTGTGATTTATACTATAGATTGTATAAGATCCATCTTAGATTTAATTAATTTCAAGTATTTAAATTACATGCCAAACAAAGAAGTCCATAAGCAACAATCCCTTGCTAGAGGGATTTTGAGGGAATGAATAAGTCAAGATTAATTAACCATAAGCTTCTTGACTCAAATTAAGTTTGAACTTTTGTATTACTTTAAATTAAAGGATAATCTAATTTGAGGGAATGAATAAGTCAAGATTAATTAACCATAGGCCCCTCAGTGACCGGCGGAGGTAAATCGAGGGATGTGCCCGAATAACACAGGGTTTGAGAACATATCAACTAATATCAAATACAAGGACTAATTTGATGATGTTATCATCATGCAAGTAGAAGACTAGGCGCATGGAATTAAACCCAAAAGTAATTCTTATTTTGTGGCGCATGTGTAGCATTAAACATCCATTGCTCGGTTGGTATTAAATAACCTCGTAACGTTCTCCTGTTAAATTGTTTGCGGAAAAAAGATCGCATGGATTTATGAAGTGGCGAATCCAAAAAATATTCATAAGAGAGTTAAAAAATATTATAGTGTAATTTTTTACTTAAATTGAAGAAGGTTAAAAGCATAATTTTTAGAGATACAAAGCCATTTTCTCCAAAATTAAAGATGCTAAACTGTCACATTTCAAAATTCAAGGGGGTCATGTGACATCCATGACTTTGGTGTAGCCTCGCTGCTGGATTGATGGATATTGACAAAGTCTTGACATGCTACTAGTTGTTCTAATTGACTTTCAAGTTTCAAATCGATAATGCCATAACTTTTGGGGTATCACTATTTAGGAATATCCGGCTCATATGAGATAATTGTACCTATAACACAACAAATACAAAAAGCATCGTTAGATACCAAGCCGGGGTTGATTCCGGCTCAGGCATTCAGGTGTGAGATTAATACCTTTGAGAGTTTAATAATTGAGAATAATACTTTGAATTTCTTAGTGTGTTGTGTGATATGGTTCAGACAATATGACTTACAATTATGGCTTATCTTGTTCAAGAGGACAAATGAGAGTATATATAGTATGAGGGAGTCGTTGGATGACGTCAGCCCTGGAGGAGATGTTTTCCCTTTGACATAGGACACGTGTCCGCACCTGAATATTGTTAAATTTGTTCTGTATTCCTCATGGAGTCGGATTGTGGTCTGCTTTGCAGGTATTTGATGCAAGTTTCAATTCCTTGATGGGTCATTTGCCAGATTCAATTTCATGTTTGGAGGATATTGAAGAATTGAATTTGGCACACAATAAGTTGTCCGGCGAGCTACCGGACTTGGTTTCTTCGTTGAGGAATCTGTTGAATTTGACGGTGGCTTACAATTTCTTCTCTGGGTTTAGTCAAGAATGTGGGAAATTGTATTTTAGAAGGTAAAGTATCCCTTTCTCTTTGTCTCTCCCTCCCTCATGTGCAACCTATTCATTTTTTCCAAGAGGACAATGAAAAACTTAAATTTGTACCTTCAATGTCACAAATGTGTGTCGTTCCTAATTGAGTAACAAACATGGAAACCCAATACACTAAGTGGTCCGGAACATGAAACACTTGGGATAGCTTCATTTTGATTTTACATTTAATAAGATTCTTTTCCTTCCTTTTTCGAACGTCGTAATTTTCTTCATGATAACATAGAAGTTTGTTAACATAAGATAATTATGTAGAAAAGAATGATTGAGTATCCAAAACCTAATGCGGAGGATGCTTAGGGAATTAATCCACTGCAGACTTTAGTCTTTTATGGTAAGCGTTCCTAAGGTGGAGTCGAAGTGTAAACATTATTCTTTTCTCGACTGAAACAAACATTGCATAATTGGCATAAGACAATAATGCAACCACTGAGGCCATAAGAGAAACCTATATAGTAATCTAATAGTAACCATATACATCAAACATACATGCAAAGAAAAGCCATGTACTGTTAACGATCGATTCTTGAAGCTAATATTCTATCAAATATGTTCATAATTCAATCTTAAAGAGCCTTAAAGGTGAAAACCAGGAAACTGGACATTAGCATTCGAATTTCGTACAGAAAACTGGTTAGGGGAAGATTCTGGAAAAGACATTGTTCTTGAAAATATTTATATTTTCTACGATCGAGAGAAAATGGGTAGAGGAAAGAGAGAAATTGTAAAGGTGATTAGGATAAATCAGGGCAAGAAAAGAAATATGGAAAAGCCTTTTACATAGTTAGCGAGAGACGAGAGTGATACTAAGAGATTTTCCTCGTCCAAAGAAATTGGGTAGATGTATCCTAATTTAAGCTAACGTAAGACGAGTATGAACATTTTAATGTTGATTATTCTGTCCTCTGAATGTCCGGATAAACGCAGCAACTCCACGGGTTTCACATTTCAATCACGTAAGTTACCAACTGAACTAAAAGACCGATTATTGTAGATCCATCAATGTACAGTCATACGTACACATATTTAGAACTGATCCACTGTCATTCCTTTTCTTAACCATCTATGTCTATCCCATACACCAATGCCGACTCCAAGTAGATCCATCATGATGTTGCCTTCTGTTTCTGGGGTATGGTCTAATCTTTTAGACCTTGACACATTTACAACAGATGCATATGGTAAACCATATCCTCTAAAGCATTGTGGTCTTTAAACCTGTGATTTGACTGCCACTGCAAAGTTAATGCCGCGTGTTTCAATGACCATACCTCTTCCTATAAAAAAATGACCATACCTCTGCTCTGTTACTGATATATTCCTATCACAGTAAGAAACACCACAAAGGTGCTTGAATTTATTTTATCGATGTTGGCAGTAACCCTTCATGGTAGGATTTGTCCATGTGTTCATTGTAGTTTCAAAATGGGAGCTCCTTTAGAAATTTGAAACTCTAATGACCCCTGTAAATGGTCTTCTTATAAACATATCACCATCCTTAGAATACTTATGTCAAAGCCTTAAAGCATCGGTGTAAATCTTAATATCTTGCTCTCTCTCTCTCTCTCTCTCTCTCTCTGGGCACTTGCATACGTACCTCTATACACAGCTTACATAGGCCCGTCTCTCTTTTCTCTCGCGCATATGCATACATTCACCTGAACATAGATAGGTGCACCCATTACAAAGAAACGTTTGTATCTCCATTTATACCCGCTTGAAAGCATATACTATTTTGCTCCCATTTGTTTACTTACTCTAGCACCTACACTCACATCAGTTATTTATCAATGAGAACTGCTTATGTGTTTCCTTTCTTCCTACATTATTTTTCTTTCTCACATGAGGGCATCACAATTGTGGAGAACAGAACTGCAGATATCATTCAAGAGACACGGAAGCTGCAAATAAGGAAAAAGGGTAATACCCCCGAGGCCCAGACATCGACTTTTAGTGCTACTGGTACAAGACAACAACCTCAGAATTTGACTTTTAGCGTTGGTGATGCACGGCAACATACCCAAATGCAAACCAATGTTCAGCCCCAGACCCAGACTGATGTCGACATTCAAGTGAAGGCATCTCGCGACGTAAGGTGGCAACTATGTATCATTGGTTTATAGGTCAACTTTGCTGCATTAGAAAAGGGGGGGGGGTTGTCCAGCTTTTTCTATCTCAATATGAAAATTAATTCACCTCAATGTTTTATATTGACACTCATTTAAGTCACGAAATCACGATTTTAGCTCAAACGGCTGGGTAGGATTTTCAATCACATTTAGCGAGGCCACTGACCACATTATAACCAATGACCAATTGTAGTCCATGCTAATATCTGTGTGATGCATGATACGTGTTGTGGTTTTTCCGGCAGGTTGCAATGGCGATGGCAGCTAAAGCCAAGCTTCTTCTTCGGGAGCTGAAGACAGTTAAAGCAGATTTGGCTTTTGCAAAGGAGCGTTGCGCTCAGCTAGAAGAAGAGAATAGAATCCTTAGAGAGAGTGGTGGAGATAGAGACAACCAGGAAGATGATGATTTAGTATGCATTTTGTTTAATACTGAGAAGCTTATAAATCATTTAATTTCTATCTCGCCAGTCAACTTCAGATACAGGGTTATGATCTTTTTTTTTCAAAACACTTGATTAGAGCATGCATACATTACTCCCTCTGTCCCAAATTGAATGACCTATTTTGTCCCAAATGAATGACCTATTTTGTCCCCAAATATTTTTTTTTCATTTTTTGTCATAGTTCATTATATTTTTGGAAAAATGCAAATTAGAAAGTGAATAGCAAGAATGTTTATGAATTTAACTATTAAAAATGAACCTTTTCAAAATGGCTCTAAAATTCAAAATGGTCATTCATTTTGGGACAGGGGAGTATTATTTTCACATGTTTTCTGTATCTCAATTTCTCATTTTGGCTGTCAAGTAGCAGAGAAATTTGAATGCAAAAGTTTAAATTCCATGATTTCGTCGATTTCTTCTTCAATTGTTTTCTCCCGTCTCTTTTCTCCTACACCTATTGTGATTTGAATTGCCTTTGGTTGTTTGCAATTAAACTTTGATTTGAATTGCCTTGGTTGATTGCATACAAGTTGTTTGATGAATTGACCATGAGAATAAGTTAAATGCTAATCTATAATTTTCAATCTTGATTATATTGTTGTCCATGTTGGTATTGGTTTTTTGTCTACCTGTCAATTGATTGTTGATATGCTATATAATATAATAATAATAATAAGTTTAATGTTTCTTAAATTGATGAACTTCCCCACTTTCCAAAGTGGGGAAGTTCATACAAGTTGACACAATTAGAAAAGAACAGTGATTTATGTTGTCTGGTGTTTAATGTTTCTTAAATTGATCATGTTTCTTATTCTAAGCAGCCTGATGCATGCTTTTATGTTGTCTGGTGTTTAATGTTATCTCTAACTGTTTTCTGAAGGCTGATTAAGTTGTCTTCTATTTCATACAAGTTCATACAAAGTGAGTCCAAGGTATGGCTTTGTTTCTTAAATTGATCATGTTTCTTATTCTAAGCAGCCTGATGCATGCTTTTATGTTGTCTGGTGTTTAATGTTATCTCTAACCTGTTTAAGTACGATTAAGTTGTCTTCTATTTTATTTTGTGTACTCTCTCCATTAAGGTCTATTTTTGTTCATGTGGACAATAAAGGTCTCCTATCATGGTGCTTCATGGTTCTCAATTTTATGGCTGCTGTCCAAGTAGTGCAAAGTGGGACTAGGTGTGAGAACCCAATGCAGAACTTTGTTATGACCAAAACTTGGTTCGATGTTCTAACTTTAGGGTCAAATGAAACCTCCTTCTCGGTTGCTACTTAATTGACTTCTTTTTCAGAGCCTTTAGATCATGTTGTTCGGAATCGTAAAGGATTTTGATTCTGAATGCATCCTAGCACATACATTTATTTATTTTTGTGAACTTTTAGAACTTCATGTTTAAATCAACATACGACCAGTGATTTAGACTTTCTGTAGAGGTGGTTATCTACATATAAAAGAAAGAAAAGAACAGTTAGCTGAAATTTGCTAAAATAAGCTAAAGGACTATATAAATCATCTTACTACTTTGACACAATTAGAAAAGAGATGATGCAAGAAGGGGCGTCAGGTGTAGGAGAAAAGAACAGTGATTTAAACTTTGATTTGAATTGCCTTTGGTTGATTGTATACAAGTTGTTTGATGAATTGACCATGATGAATTGACACAATTAAACTTTTATCTGAGGTACCTTTAAGTCTAGAAAGCTTCCTTAGATATCATGCTATCTATACGGCGATTTGTTTGCTTTCTCTCTGCAGTATAATATCAGATTACATTACTTGGACTGTTTTGGCCTTGTGAATAGAAGAAGTTGAGCTATTTTTCCCCATAAATTACCCTACTTTTCTTGGTTCCATAATTTATTCTTAGTATTTTTGCCCTAGAATCTTGCTTTCCATTTGGCTTTCCACATTTTCATAGCCTACGGAAATATCCCATTTTACGACCAGAAGTATTGCAAGGCCTTTTGTAAAGTTGATGTGTTTAATAGATTTCCTTAGATTGATTGGCTCATCTAGACATGTTATTTGCTTATTTAAGCATACCGTTTTCACTGATTACAATTTCTAAGCTAAGGTAGGAGCAATGGCAAACGATAAAAATAGATGCTTTGTTAACTAATTAAACCTCCTGAAACCTGAGATGAGCCCAGCTTTAAGCCCATAACTCTAGATAAACTAGAAGGGAAGTCCTGCAGCCGTAATGAATAAACTTCCACGCGCTGCTATACCTATATTATCATCCCAATTATTCCTCAGCAAGTCTTTTGCTTCTATCCACTCGATCCCACGAGGACTGAGGTAACAAAACAAACCTCCAACAAATTTACCTGCCAAGCAAATATTATTTAGACAAAGTTCTGGATCCATATGCCCCTTCCTCGTAGATGTGACAATCAGAGGTGTCATGATAGGGATTCTATCGCACACAGCCATTAATATATGCATTTTGGGTCCAACTAGCGACCGCTGCAATTTTTCCATTTTCAAGGATCTTTCCAAGGAGCATAATCTTAAGGACTTTCTCCATCAATTCATTTTAGTTCAGGTCGGGACATTCTAACCACTGGTAATTGTATGCGATGGATTGGAGTCTAAGAGAGAACAGAATAATTTATGCATATTTAAGAGTGAGTCCAATATTCAGTCGACACCTAGATAAGTTAAATCTGCACATAAGCCATTTTGTATTATTTTTTTCAACTATATCGTACTTTATAAGGATTTTTTTTGTTAAAGTTTGTTCGAATAGAGGGAATGATCAATTTTTTCAGCAGTCCATTTTTTTTCTTAGCATTTCTTTTGCTACAAAATATCTTTCTAGCTTTATGTGTTGTGTGCCTGTTTGCACCAGCACGATTTTTCATTACAAAGTATATAGATAGCCAGTTGTTGTTTCATGGTATACGAGGTACCTTTAAGTCTAGAAAGCTTCCTTAGATATCATGCTATCTATACGAGTTGGCAAACCTCTCATTGTGGTTTCTTATCATACCTTTGCCATAACCTCAAGTCAATAGCCATTTATCAATGCTCATACCTATTTTCATCTGCTCCCAATAAAACCTTCAATTTGCAAACAAATTAGCCAAATAAAACATTTAAGTATTTTAATTACGCTATGGACTCTGATATAACCGGTTGTTGTTTTCTGTTGCGTGGTTTATATGTACATGGTTAGCATTGTTAATTGATACAAGTCCCAACTACTAGAACCTATCTCCCAGTTCTTCACAAAGGAACGTCCTTTTAATTCTGTTATATATCAGGTAATGGCAACAAGTAAGTTAATTGCTGTTAAAGCTATTGATAAGAGGAGCAGAGGTCGTACCATAAATGTTCGGATATTACGCCTATGGAAGCGCGAAGATACTAAATACAAAAAAGTTACCGTTGAGATGTTACTTATGGATGATGAGGTTTGTCAACCAATACTCTTTTTATATACTATTAAATCATTCAATATAATTTCGCAATTAAATTATTTTACTTCTCAATTTCTTTTTATTAATATTTTATAATGAATTTATTAGGGATCTAAAATCCAGGCAGCTATTCCACCTAGCATGTCATCCGAGTTCAAAGATATGTTTAAAGAGGGGGAAATGAAAAAAATATCTAATTTTGGAATTGAACCGAATGCCATTACAATTGTCCAAAAAGCAATTGTAAACCATGAATGAAAATTATCATTCGGTTTAGCTACCACTGCATCTAAGGTGGATACATCGGTAAATATTTCTGACAATGGCTTTGATTTCACTCCCTTTAGCCTATTTGGGAGTGATCCACATAAAAGTGTCAATGTTGATTATGTGTTCGGTGAGTATTTTAACACACAATTTTTGTTCGTTAATTAATTAGGCTAATAACTAACATTATATATTTTTCTTTATTGTAGATGTAATCGGTGAGGTGGTATTACCAATAAATGATTTTGAATATGTTAGTGCATCCAAGGCAAGGAAGCTGGATATTAAACTGGTAGATAATGGGTACGTTATAAACGATGATTTAATATATTTACATGAATTTTTCACATACATGGTAACTATTTAATCATCTTTATTAATCCCCTTCTAATATTTTACAGGGGAATGGAGCTAGATGTTATCTTATGGGAGTCGTACGGAGGTCAACTGAAAAGTTTTATTCAAAACAGGGGACAAGATTCAGAGGAACCAATCGTACTGATTTTACAGTTCGTGATGTGTTCAAGATATATGGGTAATATGTTATCTTTTTAAATTTATTACTATCTCTAAATTATATTTAAAAGTATTTTTTACTTAATGCTAAAATTCAAAATTGTTATATTATACAGGGAAGAGTCGTGTTTCTACCATGAAGCACGCAACAAAACTTCTTATAAATCCCGATGTTCCTGAATTAAAAGAATTTGATAAAAAGTAAGTCCCTTTAATTCTAATGACACATTTTAGACACTATTACACGTTTATGTTTTTTTTTTTCTAGATGATTTTAATATTACTTTCACTATTTATTGATGAAAAAATACGCCTGATAATTATGATAAAGTAAATCAAGTATCCTTACCCACTCAAAGAGTTAAGCCTTGGTGCTAGAAAATTTAAAATATTTTGTTTTTGAAAGAGCTGTTTGATTGTAGAACTTATCATAAATTCCCCTATAAAATGTCAAATGTATTCAATCTCTCAACTTTGTGTTAAAAAAATATTTTGTGTAATGCTTCTGATCACTATTTCTTTACATCACAGGGCTCGACAGTGGAGGACGTTGCTAACTCAATTTGGGACGAAAGAGTATGAATTATAATTTAGCACCGTGTCCATGAAGTGTTAATGGATGTTTCACTTTCATTGTAACTCTGAGGGCTTCAAATATCTTATTTTTTTCCCTTTCTTTTCTTCTTTTTTGTGTGTGGCTATGGCCTGTAGGGGTGAATAGAATAGGATGATATGCACATATATCATATCTACATTGTTTAAGTGAATGCTTCATGTATGTATGGTGTTTTACATGGAGTTCTTGGGTTACATGAAAAGATAGTGGGCAGTGTGTATTGGAATAAGTTGTGTTATAAGAAAACAACGTTCATTGTCAAGCTCATCCTCATCTAGATGTTAACATCATCGTTGGACTTTATATAGCAATGTAGATCATGGGGGGTTTATTAATGAAAAATGTCAATTTTGAAGATTATTTAGGGACGGAGGTAGTGTTTTTTTTTCTTAGCATTACTATGCTCCCGTCGAATCTCGACGGGTTACTGACTAGTATCAACTAATATCAAATACAAGGACTAATTTGATGATGTTATCATCATGCAAGTAGAAGACTAGGCGCATGGAATTAAACCCAAAAGCAATTCTTATTTTGTGGCGCATGTGTAGCATTAAACATCCATTGCTCGGTTGGTATTAAATAACCTCGTAACGTTCTCCTGTTAAATTGTTTGCGGAAAAAAGATCGCATGGATTTATGAAGTGGCGAATCCAAAAAATATTCATAAGAGAGTTAAAAAATATTATAGTGTAATTTTTTACTTAAATTGAAGAAGGTTAAAAGCATAATTTTTAGAGATACAAAGCCATTTTCTCCAAAATTAAAGATGCTAAACTGTCACATTTCAAAATTCAAGGGGGTCATGTGACATCCATGACTTTGGTGTAGCCTCATTCTTTGGATTGATGGATATTGACAAAGTCTTGACATGCTACTAGTTGTTCTAATTGACTTTCAAGTTTCAAATCGATAATGCCATAACTTTTGGGGTATCACTATTTAGGAATATCCGGCTCATATGAGATAATTGTACCTATAACACAACAAATATAAAAAGCATCGTTAGATACCAAGCCGGGGTTGATTCCGGCTCAGGCATTCAGGTGTGAGATTAATACCTTTGAGAGTTTAATAATTGAGAATAATACTTTGAATTTCTTAGTGTGTTGTGTGATATGGTTCAGACAATATGACTTACAATTATGGCTTATCTTGTTCAAGAGGACATAGGACACGTGTCCGCACCTGGTTGGCTTGTACAATAAAGTGAGGATTAATGTAAAATGATGTATTTGATTGGACAATGACAAGGAAAGTAGGCGACAGTTGGTGTGATGCCTCACGTGCATGATAGGCACCTGAGCCACCATTAAATGTGATAGCAACATGTATGTCCTTGATGTCAGAGCAGGTACGGACCCTTGTCTTATTGGCCTTAACTTTAATCGGGAGTCTGGTGATTAACCGGGAGTCTGATATAAGACTGCATTCAACATGGTAATGCGGTCTTGGATAGATGCGGTCACGGCTAGTGCGGTCTTCATGATCACGGTCTTGGTGATGGCGGGTTTGGAGATGCCACGTCATACTTGACATGTGGACCAGATCGAGATTGAGCCCGGCCTGAAGGGTCCGGGCTTATCAGTGGCCCCTAGCTTCGAGTGCTGGATCATTTATGGTTCGAGCGAGAAGCTGTATATAAAGCTCGATCTGTTGTTCGGCTGATTTCTTAGTTGAAGTTATTTGATTGAAATGAATTGAAACTTGATATGAGTTTCTTAGTTGATTGAACTGAATTGATAATAATCCACATTTAACATTATTAATAGTAATTAGTTGAAAGGCAATAAACCTCCTGTGATGCTCGTGAGATTATTATTAATTTCTAACCTTTTTTTTTAGATTGTTTACAACTTGGTATATAAATGTGTTTTTTTCTTTGTTCTATCACCATTGATTTCTATTTTTTTTTATTTTGTGTTTATGCAACAAACAATCGTGTTGCAAATTTGGAACTTTAAGGTATTACAGTCGACTTGATGTTGCAATCTTTAGCTTTCAGTTTTCATTTTTATTCTATTTTTATGGTTAATTTTTATTCTATTTTTATGGTTAACTAGTATTGCACATATGCGTTGCATGATATAAGCAAAATTTTGTTATATTAACATATTTTGTTTAAATGATGTTATATAATTATAATATATTAAATATGAGTCCAAAATAATTTATAATAAAAAGTTAAAACTAATGAAAGTATAGGTTATAATAATTTAACCAATACAATGAATATTATAAATTTTGGAAGCTTTTTGTATACACATATTTCGTGATGTAAGTAACTTCAGTGATTATTCCAATAGAAATTGTTATTTTAAAATATTTTTCCTTAAATGATTTATTTTACAACTTTGTTATTTTACTATTCATTATATAATTGTAAAATTGAAAATTTGGAATACCAAGTGTATTTATGCATCTTTGCTCAAATAAATATTTTTAAAATATCCCTAAATCAAAAGTTTTATATTCATTTATTTTTTATTCTAAAAGAACAATTCATTTGAATTTGAAGTATTCACTTTGGGAAAGAAGATAAATATTTTTATTATTCACTTTTAAACATTTAATTTACGATAATAAAATAAATAGTGAAAGAAATTTAGTAAAAAAACGTTCAGAACAAAGCTTTTTATTAAAAAAAAGACAATTTTAAAACAAAATTTTCTTACATTGGAGTTTATTAAGAGATAAAGTAGTAATAATTAAAACAAAATCATCTACTTAGTCAACGTATTTAGTAGCCTTATTATGAAAACAATTGTATCGACTTTTGATAATTTTTTATAATTTGTATATTTTTTATATAATTAAATAACCAAAAATCAAAATTAACAACTACAGTTAAAACTAATGTAACATTTATCCAATTTTTTAATGAAATAAAATCCAAAAAAAAATAAATCTTAAATCAACACGAAATAATGGCTCGTTCGTCGAAAGGTGCATGACACCAGAATTTTTTAATTTTTTTTAGAAACGTGACATCAGAAAGTTAACAAAGTCTTTTATATATTAATATTTTTATCTATATAATGTGGGGATCAATAAAACAGTGAAATAGTAAATAAAATAAACATGGAATAATAAATTTTCATTTATATAAAGTGGGGGATCAACGAAAAAGTTCAGTCTCCCTCCATCCTATTATAAACTACACAAAATGTTAGTGGCTTGAGTGTTTTTGAGTATGGAAAATGAGGTTGTAGAGAGAAAATGAGTTGTTGTTATGAGTATGATATGCGAGTCTCATTAATATAAATATAATAAACATTTCAATTTTAGAAAGTATATACTCCCTCCGTCCCACCCGATTTAGGACAATTTTTCATTTTGAGTGTCTCACTCGACTTATGACATCCCAAAATGGCAAGTTTATATTATTTTTATATTCAATGAGAATCACTTGTTATACTAATAACAACAATCTCCTTACTATGTCCCTCACACATTCTCTCTCCTATTTTACTTTTAATACTCACAATATCCCCTCCACTCATTCTCTTCTCTTATTATATTAATATTTCTTAATTTATGTGTCGAAAGAGAAAATTCTAAATTGGATGAGATGGAGGGAGTAGTTTGTAGTGGGATACCTGTGATAAAAGTGTGTAGTTTATAGTGGGACAGAAGGAGTATATTTTTTAAAATTAAATAAATAATGCCAAAAGTATCCATGTTGATGTTTTTTTTTTTGTGAAAAAATTTATATTGATTTTAAAAATAAAAAAAAAGTTGACGAGATAAGGATCAAGAATTGATAAAAAGGATCTTGTTGAATTGAATATAAACCCAATTTTCTGGCAAGATATTTTAGTTCTTTTTTTAAAAAAAATATTTATTAGGAAAACATTAAAAAGACTCTCAACTATAGCTTTTAGAATTGTCACTATTTTGGAGGAAAATCTTATTTTTGAAAGAAAAGCATACCAAAAGACACTATTCTCTTTTTTTATATATATAGATATAGACTAGTCTTAAACCCGTGCGTTAAATGCACGGCTAATTTTTTTTTTTTTGATAAATAAAGGAACTAAATGAAAATAGTTACTATAATTATAAAGGTTAATTTAGGAATCTCTTTTAAAATAAAAGATATTCAATAAATATATATATGCCGACATAAATAATATAAATTACAAATTCTGACTTTTTTACACACCTATGATTCATTCAATCATTCAACAAAAATAAGTGACAAATAAATTAAAAAGATAAAGGATAATTTATTAGAATAAATAATAATTTACAAAAATAATAGTTTGAAGGCACTTATTTCAAAAAAATATATATATCAACATATTAATGTAAAAATAATATAACAACATTCTGATATATACAATGTTTATGTTAGTATAATCAAAATTAAAAAAATAAATTTGACAAAGTAATCGGTTTAAAATATCAAAAATAAAAAATTAATAATAACAAAAGTATAAAAAGGATAAAGGCCCACATTTATACCTAGAGTGACCGCTAATTATTTACATATTAAGAATAAGAAGGTGAAACAACTTTCTCAAACTTATAGAACTCAAACTGATGAATGAAATAAGTTTATTCATTAATCATTGTCTTAGAAAAATAGTTTTTTTTTTCTTCGTATAATCATATAAACACATACTCCCTCCGTACAATCTCAATGAGAATTAATTTTCTTTTTTCGTTCGTACCACCTCAATGAGTACTGCCTAAATGACAAAGTTTTTATATTTTTATATTTAATAAGATCATTCGTCATATACTTACAACAATAATTCACTTACTATTTTTTTTACTCATTCTCTCTACTATATAATTTTTCATACTGACAACACCTACTACAACTCATTTTCTATCATATTTTTTCTTAATCACCTTACCCGAAAAGTCAGTCCTCGTTGAGGTGAGACGGATGGAGTATTTTCTAACCAATATCATAAAATAGTTTTTTTAATAAAAAAAATATATCTTATAATTTTTACTTAAAAAACCCTAATAAAATACCTTTTTTCTTAGAAAAAACTTTTGAAATAGTTAAGAAAACTTTTTATTTATTGTTTTAAAAAAGTCTACATAAAACTATTAGCTAAAAGGTCCATTTAGTTTGAAAAAATTAATAATTTTTTTTTCTTTTAATTTTGCTACAAATAATGAAGAAAAAAAAAGTTAAAGTTAGATTAGATTAAGAAAAAAAACAAAGAAGAAAGGGATGGAAGAGAGAGAGATAGAGATATGAAAAAAAAAAGTGTAATATTTGGTGTGTGTGTCTAGTATTTATTGGGGTGTGTGCAAGAAGTGTGTATGTGTGAGTTAAAAATCAAACAATATGCTTAGTAATAATGAGGTCCAAAAAATCTATATATATATATATATATATATATTAAAGTTGGTGAGGAGGGCTATGGCTTCGCCACGTGGACAAGTTTAGGCAAACTCTTGATTTTGGAGAAACCACGTCATCACTATCCTAAAATCTATATGACTTTTGGTATTCTCCTTATTAGCTAATACTATTAGTTAATAATAATAGTTATTATATAGGTTAACTATTACTATTAATAGTATTAGTTAACTATAATAGTTACTTTATAAGTTAACTATTACTATTAATTGTATTAGTTAACTATAATAGTTACTATATATGTTAACTATTACTATTAATAGTATTGGTTAACTATAATAGTTACTATATATGTTAACTATTAGTTAACTATAATAGTTACTATATAAGTTAACTAATCCTATTAAGTGTATTAGTTAACTATAATAGTTACTATATATGTTAACTATTATTATAAATAGTATTAGTTTACTATATAGGTTAAGTAATAGTATTATAGTTACAATATATGTTAACTATTACTATTAATAATATTAGTTAATCATAATAGTTACTATATACTCCCTTCGTCCCAGGAATTTATAGACTTTTGGGTTTTGCACGGGAATTAAGGAGGAATTATTATATTGAAAGTGTTGTGAGTGTGAAAATAAAATAGGAGAGAGAATGAGTGGAGAGAATAGTAAATTATAATGGTGATGTGAGTATTAAAATAATGTAGGAGAGAGAATGAGTGGAGGGAATAGTAAAGATTCTTTTCCATTTTAGGAAAGTATATATTATTGTGGGACGCCCAAAAAAGAAAGTTTATATATTATCATGGGACGGAGGGTGGTATATGTTAACTATTACTATTAAAAGTATTATTTAGTCATAATAGTTACTCCCTCCGTCCCAGACCAATGGTTCATCTTTTCCTTTTGGTCTGTCCCAGACCAAGAGTTCATTTCCATAAATGGCAAGTTTTTGAATATATTTATACCCTTATCATCTCCATATATTTACAAAAAAATCATTCATTATACCCTTATAATTTTAACATATTTACAAAAAAAACCATTCATTAACTTACTATTCCTCCCACTCATACTCTCTCCTATTAAAAAACCAATCATTAACTACTATTCCCTATCCCATATTACAAAAAAAATCATTCATTATACCCTTATAAAGTTAACATATTTACAAAAAAAACCAATCATTAACTACTATTCCATATCCCACATTTAACTTTTATTCATTTTTTAAAAAATTCTTAAGAAGCGTGAAATTCACCCCATATACCCATGGTCTGGGACGGAGGGAGTACTATATAAGGTAATTATTATCATTCAACTTACTAATAAAAGGTAAAATGCAATCCGTGCGTAGCACGGGCTTACCGCTAGTTGCATTTAAAAATTGTTGAGAGATTGTTTCTTGACACTATTATATCTAGATGCAAGTTTTGGAGGGAAAAAAAGTGTGATGGAATGCTTTATACACTTCAACCTTTATATATACTAGATTGACCCCCGTGCGATGCACGGACAGTTACTAACGAATAACTGATTAAAATCGAAATAAATACAAAAGGAAATATAGATGTTTGTATACATTGTAAAACGATTATTTGAAAATTATATTGAAAATACAAATATCAGATTGAAGGTCACTAAAATAAATCAAGTGTTACATCCGTGCAATGCACGGGAAGTTAATGATGCTTAAAAAGACAGAAATTAAATAAAATGACAAAATGAGAGAAATTTTGTTTATTCATTGTGAAACACGGCTTTAAAAGACAACACTGTCGGTGCAACTGTCGAAAGAGAAAGAAAGATCATCATTACATATCAATATATTCGGACCAGCGGGATTGTGAACGCTTGTTAATGTGAAATATAATTGAAAACGACAAATGACATAGTATCGATTTAAAAGGGGGCCAACAACTAATAAATATTGACCTTTGACTTTTATTAATAGTCATAGCATAAAAGGAAAACAATAATACAAATATCTTGAACTGAAAAATATACACTATATCGTACATTTTGAAATATTTTTTTACAGACAATAATGAGACATTAATCAGATGTAAATATAATCTAATAAATTAGTCATTAAACTAAGAAATAAACAATTTTAGAAAGTAAAAATTGAATAAGGCCTAAGGGCATTTACCAAAAAGAACTTTTAAAAGATGGATATTAAAAAGAAAAAAAAAACCCACACAAGCTGATTGTTACAAAAAAAAACTCCCTGAATATTACAAAAATACTCTCATGTAAAAATGGCAAAATAATAATAATAATAATAATAATAATAATAATAATAATAATAATAATAATAATAATAATAATAATAATAATAATAATAATAATAATAATAATAATAATAATAATAATAATAATAATAATCATAAACGTCCACATATTATTTGCAATCATGAAATTATTTACAAAAATATATTACCAATTAAAAAAAATGACATGTTAAAAAAAAATACATTACATATTCGTCTATTATATATAAAAAGGGGACATAATTAATGATGGATTAGCTACTAAATTATTTGATGTATCGAACTAAAATAAACCTAATAACCATAATACCCCTTTCAACTCATCATTCTATACCCCACCACTTTTTTTATTTTATATTATTTATATTTATGATTAGTAAAATAATTATTATTATCATTTATAATTAAAAAAATACTTCACACTTAATTAATTTTCACAAAAAAATATTGAAAAAAATCAAAAAGGAAAATTAAGAAAGGGTAATTAAGAAATTTATATTTTAAAAGGAGGGGTTTTTTTTCTATGTCCAAATAAAACGAAAATAGACTCTATTTATAGAGAAAAAAAATTAAGAATTTTTGTGTAAATTTTTTTATTAAAAAAAATAATTTATTATGAAATAATTGAGGTTAAAAAAGGGGTGAAATTTTCATTTAAAAAAGAGGATTTTTTTTTTTGTGTCCAAATCAAACGAAAATAGACTCTATTTATAGAGAAAAAAAATCATGAATTTTGGTGTAATTTTTTTTTGAAAAAAAATAATTTATTATAAAATAATTGAGGTCAAAAAAACGGGTGAAAAATAAAAAACTGAAATAAAACCAACCAATCAGAAGCCGCCACGTGGCAGTTTGTTTAAAAAAAAAAATTTTTTTGGCAGGTGTTCACGCGCCTATGTAGGGCGTGAACCGCACTCGCCAAATTCCGTCCATTCATAACATGCCATGTGTCATTTTCGGGGAATATCTTCGAATTTGCCACCGTGTGAAATTACCAAACTGCCCTTGGTCTTTGGCTCCAAGACTATGCTGCTTTTATATTACTTTAGATATAGATATAGATTTTGAAGGTGAACAATTAATGTTTAATGGTTTCTATATTTTGGTTTGAATATTGAGTATTTGTGATATTTTGTTTATTTATTATTTTGTTAATGTAACTAGTTATAATATTTATTTGAATTTTTGTTTTTATTATAGTAAAAAATTATATTATATTGTAATTTGTACAACCAGCAGAACCAGACCATTAGAATCGGACCGATGAGACCGATCATAATGAAATGGTATGGTCCTGATCCTAAATTTTTACAGAACCGAAATATTGGTCCGATCCTGATTTTCTAAAATTTTGATAAAAACTGTACCGATCCGGACCGTGAGCACCCCTACTCGGGTGTGAGAGTAAGACCTTTGACGATTTAATAACTGAGAATAAGATTTTTAATGTCTTAGTGTGTTGTGTGTTGGGGTTCAAACAATATGACTTACAATTTTGGCTTACCTTGCCCAAGATTACAAATGAGAGTATATATAGTATGAGGGAGGCGTTGGATGACCTCAGCCCTCCTGGTGGAGATGTTTGCACTTTGGCTCGTACAATAAATTGAGGATTACTGTAGAGTGGTGTGTTTGATTGGACAGGGATATGGGAAGCATGCTACATTTGGTGCGGCGCCTTACGCCCATTATAGGCGCATGAGCCACTATTAAATGTGATAGGGACAGACATGTCCTTGATGTCATAGCAGGTACATACCCTTATCTTATTGGCCTTTACTTTAACCGGGAATCTGGTGATTAACCGGGAGTCTGATATTAGAACGCGGTCAACGCGGTCTTGGATGGATGCGGTCACGGCTAATGTGGTCTTAGATGGACACGATCACGGCTAGCGCAGTTTTCATGATCGCGGTATTGGTGATCACGGGCCTGAAGATGCCACGTTATACTTGACATTTGAATCAGATCGAGATTGGGCCCGGTTTGAAGTGTGCGAGACCATCACAAACCTAGCAATTTTAGCAAATAGTCATACATATTAGCCAACTCAACCATTTTTGACCATATGTTAAATAATAAATGTGAAATTATAAATTTACTTTTCAGATTTGTTTTTTTTTTTAATCTCTAAATCAAAATTTTAGTTAAATAACTGTCAAAATCACTTATTTCTCTCTTGCAGCGACAAGAGAGAAGCGCGAAAATTGAGAAAACGATTATGACGGAGTTTTGCTATCTCTGTTTATAGCGACATTTTTTCCACATTAATGGTTATTTCAGCCGCTACCAATGTCACCTTCGCGTTAATTTATTCTGGACAAGACAAATTACCAACTGAACGGAATAAAATTGACGGGCTAGGCCCAACGAGCGAAGCTCAATTATTCAAGTATCATCGCCACCACATTTTTAGTGGGTCGGCCCAATTATTACAAATCCAACGGCCCAGCATCAAAGATCAGTTGACCTAACTCATTGTCTGACCTCCATGGTCCCGACCTAGCTTTGTCCGACATACGATCCACATCTCATACGGGTCATATCCAGCGGTTTTATTCAGTCAGGTCGACCTAGACCCATGCAGGCGACCTCGACCTACAAGGCGTACGTCGATCTACATAATCTTATTACGCCTACAACTCTTTCCATAATAAAAGTCCTACAAATCAGGAGTTATTTATGTACGAGATCTCTTACTCAATCTGATCCGTGATTGTAGGAATTTCCTGCAATCCTACTACAATTATAACTCATATCAAGGCCTATAAATACTTCACAACATCAACGGTTTTTAGGTAATTGCTTTTGGTTATTTTGAATACTTCTGTTCATTATAATTTATTAGCTCTAAACACCATACTTACTCTCACGCCCGAGGGTCTTCGCCGGAGACCATTCCGGCTAGTCGTGGGTTCTTTGTTTCAGGTCAATCAAAGCCAGTGGATCAACCTAGCTGTCGGTCGTAGGCTGATCAACACGTTTCCTGCAGCATCAGTTTGATTCCATTGTCGGGAATCAAAGCTTTTTGACCTCGAAACCTAATCAGAGAGTAATATGGCTACAGACGGACATACCGCATCATCCTCCAGTGATCCAACACTCAGCAAGAAGGTAAGAAATATCGAGGTAGGCACGGGAAACAGGACTGCTAATCTTCCTCCTCCTCCATCGGGCAATCCTCCTAGGAGAGCCACTCGTTCCAATAGTGTGGCTGATGGCAGGGGCTTGCCAGATAACAGAAGGGAAAAGAGGTCTATGGCCGAGCCAGAAGCGCAGCCGCCTCCAAAACGACTACTGGTAGGTCGAACGATTGCAGGTGACAATCCAGGTCCCTCAACTAATCACTTTATTAGGAAGGATATGTTGCTGGAACGAGCTAGAATCTTACAGGAATTACTTGATATGCCAGGATCTCAAGACCAGGAGGATATGAGATCGCAAAGACCAGATCCCTCCCAAATCTCTCACAGGCAGCCTAATGGGAGTGTCAGACCGAATGGGAGTGCTAGGCAGAATGGCGAGCAGTAGATGATTGAACAACCCATCCGTACCCATATACCTGTTCCAAGTGACGATCTAAGAATTCATCTCAACCAGAATAGGGAGCAGGAGGCAGATTCAGCCTTGAGGCATCAAAGGGAGGTCGAAAGGAATATGCGTAGGTCGCCTGCCAGAACTGAGAGGTCGCATTCCCATCAAGAGAGAAATGGGCGCATGTCGCCTGCCAGAACAGAAAGGTCGCCATCCCACCGAGAGAGAAATGGGCACAGGTCGCCACCAAGAAGAGATAGAGCAGTTTCCCACCGGGGAAGGAGAGAAGTAACTCCACCAAGGAGTGAAAGGCAGAGAGCCTACTCTAGAAGAGAGCCTCACCAGGAGGAGAGGCAGAGGTCTAATAATGTCTCCTATCAAAGGGACAACAACCCATATTAGAGAGTTGCTGAATCTCAAAAGAAGATTGGAGAAAATGGAGGCCGACAGAAAGGAGGACAATGGAAAGGGCAACGAAACTACAATACTCTTCGACCCTTGTCCAGAGAGTTACTCGAGCTACGACCTCCTGTAGGTTTCAAGTTGCCATCCATAGATAAGTATTCAGGTGCGACCAATGCCCTAAACCTTATGCAGCACTTTGAGGCCACCATGTGTTTGGTCTCTTCCGAGGATGATGTGCTGTGCAAGGAACTAACCAGCACCTTCACAGGTGCAGCACTGACTTGGTTTCGTGGATTGATGCCAGGCTGCATTACCTCGTGGGAGTACATGAGGAAGAAGTTTCTGGATCGTTTCTCGACAGCGGGGGCCAAAAAGATGACGGTCACCGACTTGAACAACCTGACTAAGGGCAAGAACGAAAGCTCCATGACTTACTACACCAGGTTCAAGGAGATGGTCGACCAAATTGAGGAGGACCTAACAGACAGGGAAGTGATAAACTGCTTCAGTAATGGGGTCTCATCTCCTGATTTAGACTACGAGCTACATGCCAGGAGAGTAAAGACCAGGCAGGATCTGTTTGAAAGGGCCTACGATGTGGCCATAGCTGAAGAGAGAAAAGAAAAGAAGAAGGAAAAGGGTTCGAAGCAGTCCGATGCTGGAGAATCCAATAAAGGGGATCAAGCAAAGAATGGTAGCAACAACAACAAGGGGAAGAACAGAATAAGGGCGACTGAGAGAGTGCCTGAAAGTTTTACCCCATTGACTGTGAGTCGTACTGAGATCATGAATTCGGTCGAGCTAGGCCCACCTGCTCCGATGAACCCAGCAAAAAAGTTCAGAAGGGACAACAAGAAGTTTTGTAAGTTCCACAAAGATACGGGTCATACTACAGAGGAGTGCATGAGTCTGAAGCGAATTATTCAGAAATGGGTAGATAGTGTAAAGCTGGATAGGTTCGTAAAAGGAGCTCGACCTAGCGGAGGTGAGCAAGCTACAAGGGGTGTATTTGAGCCAAGACAGCCTCGATTGGATTTAGGGGTAATCACCGAGCAAACAAGTAACACCAGTTTGAAGCACAAGATTTTCCATCTCACCAGGGCTCCGTATGTACCACCTAGGAGCTACCTCAAAGATGAAGTGATCAGTTTCTCTCCTGACGAGCTAGCTACCAACATGGCTGCCAGGGAGCAAGTTCTAGTTATTCCGGGGTTGATTGATGGGTGTACGACGAGCAGACTATTGGTAGATATAGGGGCTTGTAAGGACATCCTCTACTACAAGACTTTCAAATAAATGGGACTGGCGAAGGAGCGTTTATCGCCCTACGATGGTCGACTTGAAGGCTTAACCAATCATAGGGTGGAAGCCAAGGGGCAGATCGAGCTGGAGGTCGACCTCGAACAGCACCCTTTCAGGGTTGAAACTCCTGAGGCCAGCTGGAATCTTTCAAGATCTGTCACCACAACTTCACGACTATTTACAATCACCTATGTAGAAGAGGCGACCTATCACTCGCATGACCATGTAATGAATGAGCCGACACGTCCCTCCCAAAATACTATGGTCGAAATAGATGCAGTTATGGTCGACCAAGTCATCATAGGCGAGCTATGCCTTCAGATTGACCAAAACTCGGGGGCCACCACGGGAGAGATTGCAGCAGAATTGGATGACATGATAGTTGAATAAGCTCCACACTTGGGGGCCGAGGAAATACAAAGGGTTCATGAAATCATCATTGAGACCCTGCAGTTCAGAGATGGGCCGGAGCTAGAACCTGTGGACGAGCTAGAAGAAGTGATAACTAATCACTCCTACCCCGATCAAAAAAATCAGATTGGAAGACAGCTGGCAGCCGAGGAAAGAGTGGAAATAGTCAAGCTACTAAAAGAAAGCACTGACGTATTTGCTTGGCGAGTAGAGGACATGAGGGGGATCAAGGAGGAAGTTGTTGTTCACAGGCTGGAAGTTAACCCGACTGTTAAACCTAAGGAGCAGAGGCTGCAAAGTTTTGCTCGTGACAAAGAAGAGGCTATAAAGCTGGAGGTAAACAAACTTTTGAGTGCAAGTATCATCAAGGAGGCCTCCCATACCACCTGGCTAGCAAACATGGTAATGGTTAAGAAAGCAAATGGCAAATGGCGTATGTGTGTCGACTTCACCAACCTCAATCTGGCCTACCCAAAGGATAGCTACCCACTGCAACGAATTGACAAACTAGTGGATTCTATAGCTGGACATACTACTCTAAGCTTCTTCGATGCTTATTCGGGCTACCATCAGATCAAGATGCATAAGGATGACGTGGTGAAGACTGCCTTCCAAGCTGTTGGGGGTATCTACTGCTACAATATGATGCCCTTCGGGCTAAAAAATGCTGAAGCTACTTACCAGAGGATGGTCAGCAAGGTCTTTGCCCAAATTGGCCGAAACATGGAGGCCTACATCGATGATATGGTCATCAAAACAAAGTTCGGACGTCACGTGGTCGATCTAAGGGAAACGTTCGCCAATTTGTGGGCAAACAACATGAAGCTCAATCCTAGCAAGTGCGTATTTGGGGTAGCAGCAGGGAAGTTTCTGGGTTTCATGGTCTCTCAATGGGGTATTGAAGCCAATCCTGAAAAAATCAAGGCTCTGGTCGACATGAAGGATCCTACTTGTATTAAGGAGATGCAGCGACTACATGGTAGGGTGGCAGCCCTAGGTCACTTTATAGCTAAGTCAGCGGAGAAGTCTCTCCCCTTCTTCAAATCTTTGAGGGGGACGAAAATTTTTGAGTGGATGGCCGAATGTGCATCGTCGTTCCAGCAGTAGTTGAAGGAGTATCTTGCCTCTCCTCTGTTATTGAGCAGCCCGGTTATAGGAGAATCTTTGTTCGTATATATGTCGGTTGAAGACCAATCTGTGGCCGCCGTGCTAGTTCGAGAAGAAGGGGGGCTTCATAAGCCAATATATTATGTGAGCAAGGCTATGTCCGATGTGGAAGGCATATACTATAATGCAGAAAAGGTGGCCTATGCCTTGGTCGTGGCATCCAGGAAGCTGCGAGATTATTTCCTAGCTCACCCTATTGCCGTGTTAACTAATGCCCCCTTGAGGAAAATTCTGCACAAGCCAGAAAGTTCAGGCCAACTACTCAACTGGTCAATAGAACTAACTGAGTTCGACATTGAGTATAGGTCTCGAAAGGCATTAAAGGCTCAACCTTTGGCAGACTTCTTGGTCGAGCTCACATTCACCAAGGACAATAGCGAAGGGAGAGCTCGGAAGGAAAGTACAAAGGGAAAGGAGCCTGCAACTCAGCCCGCTGTAAGTTTGCCCGACGATTGCTGGAAAGTCTATTATGATGGGTCGGCAACAAAGAATGTTAATGGGGCTGGGATCATTCTAGTCGAGCCAGAAATAGGCAAAGTGTTCGAGGAGGCATTGAGATTTAAATTTGAGGCGTCTAACTACCAGGCCGAGTATGAAGCTTTGGTCGCAGCCATTGAGTACGCCAAGTGTTTTGGGGCTACTAAAGTAATGGCCTATTGTGACTCGCAGTTGATCGTAAATCAAGTCAGAGGGGAGTATGAAGTGCTAAACCCTAACCTAGTCAAATACTGCGACCTAGTGAAGGAATTGGTCAAAGACTTGGAATTTTGGGAGATACAAAGGGTAGGTAGAGATGATAACGAGTTAGCCGACCTACTCTCTGAATTGGCCACATCAGACGAGCAACATGGGGAGCCTATCTCCTACCTTGAGCATCCAGCCTACGGGAGGGTTCAGATTCAGTGCCTGGAGGACACCACTAGAGAATGGGTTTACACGAAGTGCTGGATCGACGAAATACGGGTTTACGTAGAAACAGGCGAGCTACCTACTGACGAGAAAGTAGCTCGAGCTATCAAGAAGAAAGCCCCGAGGTATGTCATTCACGGGGATGCTTTATTCAGAAGGTCCTTCACAAAGTCGTTATTAAGGTGCGTCCACCCTCAGAAGGTTACTCAGCTGATGCATGAGGTACATTGTGGGGTTTGTGGTGGACACCCGGGGGCCAGAACTTTGGCTGACAAGTTAATTACTTTGGGTTATTATTGGCCTCACATGAGAGTAGACGCTCATGATTTTGTTCAGCAGTGTGACAAGTGCCAAAGATTTTTTGACCTACCTAGACTGCCTACAACCGAGCGAACTCCTGTAGTCGCAGCTTGGCCTTTTAGCATGGGGGGAGTTGATTTGATTGGTCCTTTCCCACCCGCCCAGGGAAATTGTAAGTACGTGATCGTAGCCGTTGACTACTTCACCAAATGGGTTGAGGCCAAGCCTTTACCAAGGATTACAGAGGAAAACGCTATCAACTTTATTCATGATTATATTTGGTGTCGATTTGGGATTCCACATTCTATTGTAAAGGATAACGGGCTACAATTCTCTACAGCCTTGAGATGGAGATGAACAGAGCGGGCATCAAACATTGGAAGTCATCGGTCGCCTATCCTCAAGTTAACGGGCAAGTAGAAGCAGCGAAGAAACTAGTCCTATCAGCACTTAAAACGGGTTTGGTTGGTCGACGAGGCAGTTGGTTGGACGAACTTCCCATTACTCTCTGGGCAGTCTACATAACCACCCGGGGGCCTACAGGTGAAACCCCATTCGCCCTTACATTTGGATCAGAGCCCATGGCACCTATCGAGCTACAGGTTCCTACTACAAGAGTGGTTTTCTTTGATCATGAACAGAACGACGTCAACAGACTGATCGACTTGAATTTGCTCGACGAGAAGCGGGCTACAGCTTAGCTATGGATGGTCAATTATAAGCAAAAAACCAAGGGCTACCATGACAAGAAATTTAAGAGGAGGTCATTTCAAGTGGGGGACTACGTGCTAAGGAAGACCGAGGTAACAGGAAGGAAAGCAGAACAAAACAAGTTATCTCCCAACTGGGAAGGTCCCTACGTCGTTACTCGAGCTGTCAAAGAGGGAACTTATATGATTGGTCATCCAAATGGTGAAGAGTTGAAACATCCATAGCATGCTAGCCACCTTATCAAATACTAATTTTAAGTTTTAGTTCCAGTTGCAGTTTCAGTTTTTAGTTTTCTATGTAATCATTCAACTACTTCAATAAAGTTGCAGTTCTATTCAAACAAGTTGTGTTACTTCTACGCTCCATTCAAATCAGGTCCGACTCTTAGGTCGACCACCAATGTTATCTTCAACAGGTCCGACTCTTAGTCGACCTCGTTCTAACAGACTCGACTCTTAGTCAGTCTCATTTCTTCTAACAGGTTCGACTCCTAAGACAACCTCGTTCTAATAGGCTCGACTCTTAGTCAGTCTCATTTCTTCTAACAGATCCGACTCCTAAGTCGACCTCGTTCTAATAGGCTCGACTCTTAGTTAGTCTCGTTTCTTCTAGTAGGTCTGACTCGTAAGTCGATCTCGTTCTAACAGGCTCGACTCTTAGTCAGTCTCGTTTCATTCTAACAGGATCGCCTCTTAGTCAATCTCGTTTCTTCTAACGGGCTCGACTCTTAGTCAGTCTCGTTTCTTTAACAGGTCAGACTCTTAGTCGACCTAGTTCTAGCATATTCAACTCTTAGTCAATCTCGCTATCAAAACAAACAATTACTAAGTCGACTTTGTTCCTAAACTAGTCCGACTAAAAACTTGTGCCAAATTCGTTCATCCTAAAAATCTAGTTTGACAAATAAATACAAGTATGGATCAAAACAAAGCGATTCAAAGTATGTAGTCAACTACAATTGAATAAAGCAAGTCCCCCGAAATGGGGTAGAACTTGAAACAAACAAAATACTACGAGTCAAAATGCCTCCCAAAAGCTGGGTCAAGGCATAGGCTACATAAACAAAAAATATCAAATTGTTTGGGACTTGTTCGTTACATCAATAAAAACTAAATATATGGATCGTTGGCAGCTTGATCTTGCGGGTCCTGGGCAACCTCCTCACCCTCATCTTCCTCCATCTCGTCAGCTTCCTGCAACTCTTGGACCAGGGCATCAAAGTTCACCTGATTGACTGGAGGGGGGACCCAAGTTTTAGCTCCTTCATCTTCATCTTCTTGAGCTAGGGCAGCTAGGTCGTTGGCATTGTAAGGGACAATTTGATGGCCACCGCGAGCTTGAATATCATATTGATCTTCTGTGACCCACTTAGCCAGTTGTTCAACTGATAGGTCGACAGAAGGATCTACAATTATTCTACGAGCCATGTGTCGTTGCCCGACATCAAAAAAGCTCCTCGCATGATCAGTGATAAAATTGAAGCATTCATCTCCCTCCTTGTAAGCCTCCACTGCAGCTTTTCTTTTTATGAAGGACAAAAGTTGAAAAGTAAAAACGGGAATCGAACACCGTTTTAACCCGAAATTACTTCTCTTACGGGAGAGAAGATGACAACGACTTCCATTTTAGCTCGCGCTTCCTCTTCCCATAATATCCGAGCTGCTTTATGGTCCTCAGTTTGTTTAACCAACATGTTAGTGCTTTCTTTAAGCATCTGGGTCGCCACCTCAAGCTCCTGCTCAGCCTTCTCCTTACCCAGTTGGGTTACAACAAGTTCCTTTTTTGCATCACCTAGCTTTCCCCACGCTTCCTCCTTAGCCCTCAGGGCATCTTCTTTAACCAACTGGAGAGCCTTGTAAGCTGAGTCCAGGTCATCATGCTTCTCCCTCAGCTTTGCTAGCTCGACAGACTTCCGATCGCACATGGTCATGGCCAATTTCTCTCGCTCCTTGGAAGCCTTCCAGCTGCTCTTGGCCAGCTCGATCATAGCAAGAGCCTACAGAAAAATAAAATGACAAGGATCAGATCGTACGGTTTGTAAGAGAATGAGCGAGCAAAAGGGAAAGCAAAAAGTAAGAAAAGTTTCAAGATTTACCTTGGAATGAATCAATCCCGATCTAGCACTGAATTCCTCAGAACTCAGGCCTTTCTCAGCATATCTAGCCACCAGGTCCTTGTCAGCAGACCGCCTCACCACAACCTGCCCATATTCTAGCTCAAGATACTCCATGCTCGAGCTGTCAATGACTGTTAGAGGAGGAACATCGCTCAGTTTATCTACTCGAGCTTGAACGAGCTCGGTATAGGAAGCTTTGGAAGTTTGGGGCGGAGGGATTCTAGCAATAACATCCTCCCTTTCAGATCCATGGTTGGGCTTCGACCTCTTCCTTTTATTGTTGAGAGGGCGGTCATCTTCATCATTTTCTTCATCATCTTCCAAGTTGACGATGGTTTGGCTGGCGTTAGTTTGGAGAGCCTCTTGCATTGGCTCAAGTGTTTGCTCGAGTCCCTCAACTCCGGCAGTATTGGTCTCTAGGGCGTCACCCACTGTATTTTCTGCCTCAGCTTGCTCGCCCTCTTCCTCTACAGGGATCATCTTCTTGGTATCTTCATCAACCAACTGCAGCAACTTATGTCGATCCTCAGCTTCTTTCTGCCGGCTAGCTCGGGCATTCGCATCACCATAACATTTCTTGGTCTTCTTCGCGTTTACACTTACAACTCGCACCATGTTGGCCTCTTGTTCAGGGGTAAGAACTGCACAGATAAGAAGAAGTGTTAGCTCGAGCCCATCAATAAAAAAGGTGGACGAGTAAAACATGTACGAGCAAAGTAAGAAGCATGCGAGTAAAGAATTGACGAGCTAAGTAAAAAGACAAGTAAACACTTACCCCCACAGTGATCCTTATTCAGTCTGCAGAAATTCGGGGTCTTCTTACAATCATGGCATTTACCCTCGAACCTGGATCTATCTCCCTCATGGGTGACCCAATCGGGGTACCTCAGACTCCTAACTATTGGAACTAAGGGGGCTACCTCACCACTTCCTAGCATCATTCCAGCTTGGATAAAATTATTCTTGGTGGTCCCCAAAATCTCCCACCAAATTGTACCCTTATGAGCTACCTCTACCAGCTTCTTATACAAGGCGTCACTCCAATCTGGCACCCAGTAGTCTTGCTCCTTGATAACATCAGAAGTATCATCAGGCAAAGGAAACTCCCAGCCTCTCCTACTCTGAACTAAGATCACGTGGGAATTCCACCCACTGGCCTTACTAAGGAGATTGATAAAAAGTTTTGGGGCATGAGGTCTTGAGAAGTGCTAATCCCTAAGTTTGACTTGTCTATTGTAACTTTGAAAAACATTCTTAAAACATGGACGCAAGGCTCAAAACCTAAAAACCTATAGACTATTGCATAACATACCAAAACTCTACAAGTATTGGCTCCTAATTGAAGAGGTAGGGCGTCCATACATTCCAGAAATTCGTTGATAAAGGGGTCCAATGGAAGTCTAAGCTCGGCCTCGAATTGGCCATAAAAGAAAGCCACCTTGGTCGAATCAGTGGTATAAGTCGACCCAAACTTTCTCATAAATTCCTTCTTTGGGTAATGAGTATGTCTGAACTCGTCCTTGTTGACCTCACAGAAGCCATAAAGAATAGTCAGTCGGGAGGCAGATCCCTTTTTCCCAGCAAGTGGCTTGGGGGCCACATAACCCCTCTCATTCCTCCCTTGTGCAACGGAGGAGTAAAAAGCGTCCACAATCCTTGGACTTGACGAGGTGGATGGGTTAGCTTGCCTTTGATCTGCCATATCTACAGAGGAAGAAACAGGGGAATCAGTCCTACTTACAGATTCAAGTGACCTACTTAGGGGCGACCTAGATTCTCCTGGAAATCCCTTTCTATTTCTAAGGAAGAAAGGTTTATTGGAATCCCTAACATAGAACAGGACCAAATGGTCAAGCAACTCATGAAAAAGGTGAAAGGTGTAAGTGCTCCAATTTGAGATTGTTAGTATTTTCGTTAGAAAATTAACGAAAGTTTTAACATTTCTAACAATTCCTAACACTTCTAACCAAGCAAGGGTAGATTAGGGATTGCCATTTTAAGATAAACCAAGGAAAAGAATCAAAAAAGCAAAAGAAAGGTCAAAAAACCAAAAATAGAAGCTGCTGGAACAAAAACTGGTTGCCTAATTTGAATTTAAAAAAAAAATATTCTTCCTGTCCAAAGCCTGGAGCTGCATTTAATGAACAGTGCACGCTCACAGACCTATCCGCGCGGATGAAAGTGGTAATTTCCAGGCCTATAAATTGAGGCCTTCAGTCACAGAAATAAGGAGGAACAACACAATTTGCAACTGCACCTTGGCGAAAAATAGGGAGAAAACAGTGGGAATTCACTTGAATTGCCACAATTTTCTCTTCAATCTTTCCCAAATCCCACTCACTCAAAACATTTTCAAAACACTCTCATACATACTCTCATACATACACCAATCCAAGCTCAAATCACCCCTTAGGAGGAGGATTAGAGAGAAAATATAGAGGACTTCATTGTTATCTACTTGTTTTCTCTTTGACCAACTCTAATCACCAACCCTAAACACATTCAAACCCTAAACACATTCAAGCCTTGAATCCATTCAAACACAAAACACAAAGAAGATAGGTATAACCTCTCTCTTCCTACCCTAAATCTCTTTCATCCATGCATGCATCTCAAACTTTGAAGATGTAATTTGTTCATTTCTTGCCTTAGATCCAAGAGGATCACCATGGAAGTTCATCTCCATGGATGATCCTCTACAAGGATCAACATTCTTTTCAAAGTGTCTTTACTTACTTGCAAACATGTTTTCAAAACCCTAAAAATCATTTTCATACATCAAATCTTCATTTTCAAAGGATAAAATTCCCCTTCCCAAGCAAATGAAATGCTTAAGTCCTAATGTACCCCAAGGATAGCTTGATATAGTAGATCACCACTAAAATGTTTAGTGATCACTAATCAAAGCTTAGGGAAATGGGGACAAGCATGGATGCCAAACCCCCTTTAAAATCATGTTTTTCTTCAAGAGGAAGTTGCTGTCCAGTAGCCTTTCTCTAAGACCTCTGTCCATGGTCTAATTTTTTGGACATACAGAAACTTGGAATTTGGTGTTGACTACAAAACACTTTTTGTATCCAACATCCAGAGATTTCCAGACATATTTTTACTTTATTTTTTACGTGAGTAAAACTCCCTTTTTCAAATTATCTTTTAAAAGTCAGTTCATCAGTCTCTGGAAGTCCAGATTTTATATCTGAGATTTCCAGAAGGTTTTGGTCCACCAAATCATCTCCAAATGGGAAAGTTCTTTTACAGAAACCTTATTTAAGGTGTTTTGAACAACCTTCATTCTCGGACTTTCCCCAGATTCTGAGATTTTTAAGCCATTAAATCCATTTTAAAATAAATTGTCCACTGCCTTTTTCATTCTGGCAGAATTGGTTTTCAATTTCAAAAACTCTTTTGAGTCCCAAAACTCAACCCAAAAATCACACCAAAAATCATGGAATTTGTTCAAAGTCTAATAAAGAGTTCTCAATTTTTACTTTTCAGTTTCAACTTATTTTGGCCAACATACACACACACACACACACAAATGGTTTTTAAGCTTGGAAGACTCGTTTTACGAGGCATTCCGGGTGAACACTAACGTTCTTCCCGGCATGTAACGTGACCTCCGAACCCAAATCTCTCATCCCGGGCATTTTTCAAAGTTTTGACCCTTAAAATAAAAATGGCGTGGCGACTCCGTTTGATTTTCAAAAAAAAAATCGGGTACATCACAGTGGCGACTCCGCTGGGGATTAATAAGCTTTATCTTAAAAAAAAATGATATTTGGTATATTGGTGGAAACCATTAAACTTCCCGTTATCGCCTCCTAACACGAGTCGGGGATAAATTGTGGTTTAACAATCCCACGTACCGGTGTCATTGTTTTCAAAAAAAAGAAGAAAAGCTTTTGAGGGTCAAGCTTCCGTCCCGGCATTTGAAATCATTTGTTGTGTGTGTGTTGATTTTGCACATTTCGTGTTGTTTTTGGCCGCCTCGGAAAAGTCAAAATTTTGACTATCGGACCCGTTGCCTTGAATTATGTGCTTATGTGTTATTTGCTTTCAAAAAAAATTTCAAAAAAATAAAAATCAAAATTTCAAAAAAAAATCAACTCAAAAAAAAAATAATTCAAAAAAAAAATAATAAATATTTTCAAAAAAAAAAAGTTTTCAAAAAAAAAAAATCATTTTGTGCATGCATCATACTTTTTAAAACACATGAAAAATTTCTATTTTACTCTTAAAAAAAGATAGATCGCTTGCACACTACGCGCACATGACCTTACACCGCACACTACGCCCTTAACCCGGGGAAATCCCCGTCAGCGGCCCGTTTGGTCTTATTACGCCTCTCGGTGCAAGCACGGGACTACCCAAACATCCTATGGAGCCTCGTGTCGACCATGCACTTGTCCGTGACACACTTTGTCCGAGACCCGTTGGTTTTTAGTCCGGTCCGTGTCATGCCCCGTCTCGTGTATAGACCTTTCCTTTCAAGCCTTAGTCGGCATACCAAGTCAATATCTTTCGGGACCCTAATCGCCGAAGTTCCCGCGGTTTTCCGTCATGGACTTTGACCGTATATTGACCGGCGCCTTGACTTTCGACTCGATCGGCACAAATTATACACTCGACTCCCAAAGATGACACCTGAGTCATCAAGAATTAACGATTATTCCATGCCTAATTACGGCCTAATTGACGACATGTGTCAAGATCAATTGTGGACATTTATCGCCCAAATCATGTCGACTTTTTGTCGAGCCCTGACATGATCTTGACTTTGACGCGCCTTTGTCCGTAATTTACATCGAATGCTCGTTAAGACTCGATTACCCGTCGACTTTTAGGATCATTTTTCTTTCGCCGGTGGGACCCGCTGCCCTATAGTGACCCTCGCCCTGGGCCGTCCACCCCGGGAGGTCGAAATAGCTTGTGTGGAATACGAGGGGCTTATAGACGTAGTGACGGGGCCCACCGATCCAGATCCAGTAGTTTGCGAAAAAAGAAGAGCAATCTTTTCCAACCGATTAGGTTAATAAAACATGTTTTAAGTAAACAAGAACAAATAACCGCATGTTGCATGAGTCCAAAGCCCAAACACCTACCCTCCTTCTATCCCTGCACATCTCGAACCCTCCTGCCTTTTCCCCGCAGCCTCCTCACAAAGCTTGGTTTCGGCACCGGTCACCGTTTGATTAGTTGGGAAGAGTCAAGCGGATCGTCGCCTTCACCGTTTGTTCCTACTCCGGTTTCGTAATGTCTCGCATCGCCGGTAATGATGGGGATAACGTCACTCCGCCTCCCGGACCCCTCGACAACAGAGTGGAATCAGCTAGCGTAACGTATGAGATTGCGACAGAAGCACAAACTGAATAGCCTTATGGAGGCTATTAAGAGCCACGGTTTGGCCGCCATCCTCGATCCCGATGGCACCTTCACCGTGGAAGAAGAAGAGGATGCCAATCCCACTCTCAGCCGCCCTAATTACTCCAGGATTCCACCACCCACCTCCTATGGTACCACTACCAGAACCCATGCTCCTCGGTCTCGGGATGCCTGGGCCTCCCCAACCACGCACCACCGGATCCATGCACTCGACGGCACTAATCCGCTCACAGCTCTCGCTGGGGACAAAGCCAAGATTTTAATGTCCTCTCATGGTTGGGGTTACCTCGAATACCCCAAAGAAATTGGAATCCCACCCAGCTTTGGAACCGATCAATCCGGACCTTCACAAAGAACAGCTTTGGAATGCCCCCACAGCCCGGTCCAGACAATGAGCCTTTCCTCGTAATGATGCTAGCTCACCCGCTCCTAACACAGCTTTTCACAAACCCATTTCTCACTCAGGGTTCGATGGGTTACCAAACCTCCATCCCGGTTTCATCGGGAATCACCAGATCAAGTAGCACTCCTGGGTTATACACCATCGCCACGCCACCATGCAATTCAACAACCAGGGACAAGCACCCGCATCTAAGCCTACTTATGGGTCTCACTCCGGAACCCGAGCTATTCGGCTACCTTAGGTCCGCTCTCTCCACCTTCTCTCGCCATCGGGAAGCCAACAAAGAAGTCGGGTTTTATCCCTTTGCCCAAGCTCCTACACTACTGTAAAGAATTTAGCGACGGAAATTTCCGTCGCTAAAATTAAAATTCCGTCGCTAAAAATAATCGCCGACGGAAAAATTACGTCGGTGGTCCGCCGCTACCACTCGTCGCAGGTGCTCGGCGGGTCAATTTCCGCCGCTATTTTTTTCTTTTACCGACGGAATTTAATTCCGCCGGTGAATTAATGGTTACAATGACGGAAATTTCCGCCGCTATATTAATTTAATTTAATTAAATATTCATTTCAAATGCGGAAATTTCCGTCGCCGTAATAAAAATTAATTTAATTAAATTAATTTCAATGCGGAAATTTCCGTCGCCGTAATAAAATTTAAATTGAAATTAAATTATTTCAATGCGGAAAAATACCGTCGCTGAAATTATTTAATTTTAATTTAAATTTTATTACAATGACGGAATTTTCCGCCGAAATCAAAAATTAAATAAAAATTAAATGATTATAGCGTCGGAAATTCCGTCATCGAAATTAATTTAATTAAATTAATTTTTATTACAATGACGGAAATTTCCGCCGCTGAAATTAATTTATTTAATTAATTTTTCTTTCAAAGATTAATTTCAAATGACGGAAAATTCGTCGCCGATTCCGAAATAAATTAAAAAAATATTTTAAAATATCAAAAAACCAAAATTTTTTGTACCCGATATAACATTTCAATTTCTAAAACTAAAACTATAAAAACTAAAATTCAAATACCAAATAGCGTACCAAATAAAAACTAAATACCACCGTACCAATTCCGGGAGGGGAGAGGGGGAGGGGGATAGGGGGATAGGGGGAGAGGGGGAAGGGGGGGAAGGGGGAGAGGGGGAGAGGGTGGAGCGGGGGAGGGGGAGAGGGGTGGAGCGGGAGGGGGAGAGGCGGGGAGGGGCTCCCGCGGGTACCAAATGTCTCAAATGTTTACATACAAGTATAAATTAATACAACAATGTCTAAAAAGTCCGCAATCAACCCGGGGGACGCCGGGAATTATCCCGGGAGTCCGGCCGAGACGAGCCATCACGCCGCCAATTGTCTCAGTCTCGCATGACGCCGATCGTTCTCCTCCCCGCATCCGCGTCTCAACCGCCAAAGCATCCGCAAGCTTTTGCCCGCCGCGCGCCTTCTCCTCCTCCAACGCAGCCTCTCCAGAGTGTCGACCCTCGGATCATGAAACATGGCCGGGCAACATTTCTCCGACTACGGCCGACGCCGACGGCATTGCCGCCCGTAATCCCCATCCCTAACACTCGGGCTCCTCTCCTCGATGTCCCCGAGAGGTGACCTCCGCCAAACATCGTGCACGAAGGGGACGGGCTCGCCGGAGGCGTTCCTTCAGGAACAACGGCGGCTTGATATGCAAATAAAATAAAACAAACAATTATAATCATATACACAATGTAAGGTACATAAATAAATTTACATATTCAAAATCAAGTCATTTAATGGTAGTTTACTTACAAAGGCAAAAGAGCGCATCGATCGTCAACCCATCATGGAGGTTGATCGGGCGCCGTAGAATTCCGAATATGGGTGCTAGCGTAAACATCCACAAAAGTGATATTCGGACCATACTCCCTTTCCTATAAATAAAATAAGCGAGATTATTACTTTGAAATTGTATATATAAATGCAACATTTAAACCGATTTAAAAGCATGCATACACTACATTTACACTAAAACTATGGATTTCATAGCATCAACATTGGCTCCCACTAACATACGTACATAAACCTATTTAAAAGCATCCATACACTACTACATTTAAATTAACATACATACCATGCGGTCGTGATGCTCTGGCGACCGTGAGCGGCCCCCCGTATGCAACGCCGCCGACCCCGAGGAGCCTCGCTCTATTGGCCTTGGCCTGCTCGGATACGCCTCGCCGCAGCGACCCCCAATATTCGCAAAATTGAGCAAACACCTCAACTGGTCATAAAAGTAGGACACAAGTGGCCGTTGTCCCGCCGCGAGCCGAGCAAAGATAATAATTTCTCTTCGTGGTACCTATAAAAATATGAATATCTTGTAAACATATAATGATGACATTATAAAATTAAAAGAGTATAATCATTGTTAATTAAACTAATTAAGGATAGATAAATATGTTACAAATAAAATCCTTAAATGTTGTGAGCTCAAGCCAAAGAAAACATATCTAGCCGTCGCCTCGCCGATGTCTCGGATCCCAATAATATTTAGCCTACAACAAATAGTGATAACATTACAAAACTACAAGAGTATAATCATTATTAATTATAACATTTTAATAACAAACTAACATTTACGTTTTAAATAAAAACCATTCACACATTACCCTAAACTCATCCCACGCATCCTCCTTCTCGCCTCCGTGGCAATTTTTTCCAGCTTGGGCCAAAACTCGGTCATTTTCCGAGACCGCCGCATTGCCCGATCTTAGTGCCGTGGTGGGGTATCCACCTACCCACCGCCAAGTATATTTATTCAATAACATTTTAACTTAAATAATGAATTATATATAAAGCAAAAAGGAACCAACTTATATCAAATTAATGAAGAGTTACTTATCGGTCATAAAGTGCCGAGATCCCACATATATCCTCCCCTCGAATCTACGGTAGTCTCGAGTACCGGCCCCAGAGGTGGAGCTAGTACTACCGAGTGAGGGGTCAACACCATCGCTACCGGATCGGGACGGCTGCCCCCAAGAATCAAAGTGTAAATGGGCTTGGTCCTCTTACCCTTGCCCTTTCTACTAGAACTCATCTCGTACTACAAAGAAAATATTAAAATATACAACTTTAACAATAGGAAACAATATATTCACAATACATCTAAAACTTTAAAGTTCTAATAATCTAAAGCATTCACAATACATATAAAACTTTAAACTATTAATAATATAAAGCATTCACAATACATATAAAACTTTAAAGTTCTAATAATCTAAAGCATTCACAATATATATAAAACGACTGGATATTAAAAATAATCTAAAGCATTCACAATACATATGAAACTTTAAAGTTCTAATAATCTAAAGCATTCACAATACATATAAAACTTTAAAGTTCTAATAATCTAAAGCATTCACAATACAATTTTAAACTTTAAACTATTATTAATCTTCGTCCCCATCATCATCACTCGGACTCGAATTACTACAAAACTCGAGTTCTTCATCTTCGTCTTCTGACTCGATGAATCAAACTCGGTTCCTCTTCCTCTTCCTCTTCCTCTTCCTCTTCCTCTTCCTCTTCCTCCGATTCATCAATATCAATGTGCGCGAGATGACCCGAACGAGGCGGAGTTGGCAAATTCACCGGTAAGATATCCTCCTGTTCATCAACATTTCGAGGAATATGAGTGACATCATCTAATGGATGATTAGCCGATGAAACGTTAGGTGGCACCGGCATTTCATCCTCTTGATAGGGTGCTTCTAATGACGACTCGTAGTTGTCGACGAGGGTAGGTTGTCAATCATGCTCCTAGCCTTGGTCATCCAAATGCCCCACAATCCGTCTGTCGCTGACGAGGGTAGGAGTCATGTATACCTGCTGTGCTTGAGATGCTAAGATGAAGACGCTGCCGCCATTATGTCCGGACGAGTCCTTTACATCGACGAGGTCAAATATGGCGTGCTTCTTAACACCTCGCACAAAGCATCCCGCCAATCACAATTGAACAAGACAACACTCAAGTTTCTACCCAAATACTCCACCTCGACTACTTCTTTCAGACGCCATAATAATCATTCCCTATAAGCTTCACACCGCTATTCCACGTCAATTTAGAGCCCCGTAAGCTTTGGTATGAAACACATAGCCATTCACGAAATAACCGTTGTATAAATGAACGTTCAAGTACGGAGATGATGCTAAATGTCTTAACCTCGCAGCCTTGGCATCACCCGGATGTTCGCCTATCTATAAGACAATATTGTAACCAATTTAATACAATTTTAAGATTGAATGTTTAAAGAAGTGTATAGAATAAATTTGAATGAAACGAAATATTTACATATTTCCTTAGCGCTTGGAAATTCTCTTTTCGTCCTAGTTGCGATGAGTTCGGAGATAAATCCCGAGCTAAATCTTCAAACATTCTCGCAATAAAGGTTAAACAAGGCATTTCATATGCAGTAATTAAACATGCATAATTTAATCGACGAGGCGTAAACATAACATCAATGACTTACTTGATATATTCCCCAACCTCGTCGCAGCTTAAGAAGAACATACGTTTCGACCGCGGCAAACTCTTTAGCGGTTAACGTACGCGTACCAACCCGTTTGCCGAGGAACCGACTGTGGATGAAAATACGAGATGTTTCCTTAGACGGAAAACCACCATCGTAATTGCGGCCAACCCTAGTCAATCTCGTATCAACATCGAGGAAAATATGTTCCGACAAAGGCAACAATCTCATCTATGATAACAAACAAATTGAGGCCTCGACTACGGCCCTATTGCTCATCTTCCTTTTCAATTGGCCTAGATACCTAAAAGTCATTCGTAGATTAAAACATAAATAATGTTAAAGAAGGTATATTGTTAACGCTCAAATTATTTAGAAATAGAATAAATTCAATTACCTCTCAAATGGATACATCCATCCGTATTGAACTGGACCACCGACTCTAGCTTCGTATGCCAAGCTGACCGGTAAATGCTCCATAGAATCAAAGAATGAAGGAGGAAATATCTTCTCAAGTTTGCACAAAGTCACTACGATGCTCTCCTCAAGCTTTTTCATGTGATCAACACGCAAAGGTGGTCGATGTTAACGCCGGAAAAACTCACTTAACTCGTTAACGCCACCCGAGATATTGTCGTGCAAGAGACCCCCGAGAGCAATCGGAAGTAGCCTATCCAAAGAAAACGTGGCAATCGTGACTCTTCAAACCCCGCACTTTCCTCCTCTACATTGACACAGCTTACCAATGTTAGACGCGTAACCATCTCGGAAGCCTTAACTCCTTGAGCCATTTCAGAGGAGGAGCCTCTTTTCCTTTGTAAGCACGTATTGAGCCATCGGCCTAACCGGTTTACCATCGACGTCGTATACCAAGTCTAAGGCCGGCCGCCTACATATTTCCTTAAGGTCCTTTCGAGCTTTTTCGTTGTCTTTAGTTGTTCTCTTGAAATCCATCAACGTGTTAAAAACATTATCGAATACATTCTTCTCAATGTGCATCACGTCAAGGTTATGTCGAATGAGATTTGTTTTCCAAAGATGGCAGCTCCCAAAATATACTCCTCTTGATCCAAGCATGGGTAGTCCCAAACCCTTGTATTTTGGTCTTCGAAAACTTTTTCCCCACCGAGGATCGGCAATCTAGATACCTCCTCATAGACCGTGTCACCACTTAAACGAATCGGGCCTCATCATGGTCAATCTTGTTCTTTTTAAACGCATTCTTCCGGGTCCCGAATGGGTGGTCCTCCCAAGAAATTGTCTATGGCAATCGAACCAACATGGTTTTCCAGAGCGCGTGAGCGTGAAAGACTTGTGTCACTCATACAATACGGACAGCCAACTTCCCGTGGGTGCTCCAACCCGATAACATCCCATATGCAGGGAAGTCATTAATCGTCCACATCAAAGCAAATGCCTCTTCATGCCGAAATTCTCTCGCTTGAAAGCATCCCACGTTTCGACCCCATCCTCCCAAAGTCGCTTCAATTCGTCCCATCAAAGGTCGGAGATAGACGTCAATGTTCCTCCTGTGGTCAAGTTTGGGGCTGGGGGATGAATAACGACAAGAACATGTAGGGATCACTCATACACAAACTGTGGCGGAAGATTGTAGACAGTGGCTATAACCGGCCAACAAGAGTAAGATTTTGCCCCAGACCAAACGGATTGAAACCATCGTGAGCGTATGCATAACCGTATATTTCTTGCTTCGTACGCAAAGTCGATAAGTCTCATCAAAGTGTTTCCATGCCTCCCCATCACCGGGATGAATCAACACACCATCTTCACGCAAACTTTCCTTATGCCAACGCATTGCCTCTGCAGAGATTTAGACGCGTAGAGGCGTTGCAGCCTTGGAATCAATCGGCATGTAACGCAACCGCTTATGTGGTATGTTTTTCTTGTGTTTTGAACTCCTCCGACTTGGCTTATATCTACTTTGTCCGCAAATTGAACACTCGTCTTCGTGAATCTTCCTTGTAGAATAGCATGCGTCATTCTTACACGCATCAATCTTTTCATAACATAGCCCAATCTCGCCCAACCAACTTCTTTGTCTCATAAAAGTTTGTAACCATCTTATTCTCTTTCGGCAACATCCGCTTAATTGCTTTCATGATACGATTATAAGCAGCATCGGCTAATATTGCAATCGGCCTTTATGTTAAGGAGCTCAGCCACGCCTCCAACACACCGATCTCGCAACCTCGGATAGACCTTCTTTGCAGAGTCCATAGCATCAATAAATTTCTTGGCCGCAGGGGCTGGTTCTTGCCGTTGGTTCTCTCGACCAATCGAAGGAAGGACCTACTGCATCCCTAACCATATCTTCCATATTCAAAGGTGGTTCTTCATTGTCCCCGAATAATAGGTTCGGGTTCGGGAGGTACATGAATATTCTCTGGGGATTATTCGCAACATTTGTGCGCAATCTCGCCACCATGACGGTCCACCGTTTGTACCCAACTTCAAACCCGTTACGCAAAAGATGTTTCGAGTCTCGATCAAGCTTAGATACTTGACATTACAACACTTGTCGCATGGACACCTAATCTTACCATCCTTATCCATGTGACCGGTTTTATTTCATTGAGCAAATTCAACAAACCCCTTCAACCCTCTATAAAACTCAGTGATTGATACCGCGTTGATTCCGGCAACTTCCGCTTATACATCCAACTACGATCATCAAGTAACGTACATCACTCCCGCATTGCAATCCATATATTATACGTACACTCAATTTAATCGACGGATGAAACAAAATCGGGATGTTAATAATTATTGGATTTCATAATATATTAACAGCTTAGAAGTAATTAACGTATTATCATTCCCTAAATTTGAATTACAAACTTAAAAGCAACACGTATCTTCTTAAAATAAATATAAAGCTTCTAACTCATATTTAACAATATATTAACAGGTCTTCTTAAAGTGTCTAGGAACTCGTTCCCGCTCCCGAACTCGAATCTCTACTCTTCCTCCGCCTCGGTCCCCGGGAGGTCTTTGGTCTAGGTATGTTGAAAAAGCCGGTCGGACCTCGTCTGGCTCGGGTATCGTGTGAGCCGGTGGATCAATCAGCTCCGGTAGCTCTCGCACGCTTCTTTCTCGCCTCAAGGCCTCCCTGCGAGCTATCACTTCGGGATCATTTCTCAGCAGCCTCCGAATCTCCCGTCTCTCATAATCTCGCCGCAATGTCGCCAAAGTGATTTCATCGTGGTTGCTCTTGGCCTCCATGCCTCTTAATGTCCTACTGGAAGAATAGTTCGCCCTAAAACACTCTCGGCGTCGAGCCTCTATCATCACTGTACAGACCTTGTCGCTCCTCGTACTCATGTCGGATACTCGGTGGTCGAAATGTGCTACCTCTAGTATGACGGAGTAGTGGTCGTATCGGAAGAAAGCCCTCTAGAAATGCTCGCCAAAGAAATGTGTAGTCTCGAGGCTCGGGCCATAATCATCGGCATTGTATTAGTCGTCAACCGCTCTCTCTCAAAGTCCGAATGGTCTCGCGGGTATTCGTACTGCTCGCTCACTAGAGATGGAATGCAAAAGGATGATACATGTAGTCCCTAAGTCGGACAATAACCGACCCTGCCCCGAATATCTCTCATAGTCTCGCAATCCCCATGCCGGAATCCAATAGTTCAGGTTTGCGGTCTCATATCGGGCCAAGGCCAACCTCCTATGCCAACTCTCGCAGCGGCATCCCTCAATATCTGCGCTGTCCGGGGCCACCCAAGGTAATGCCGTCTCGCCCTCCGTGCGTGGCGAGATCAAGCGAAATCTCTCATACACCCACAATGATAGTAATCTGGGCCGCCCGAACCCATGTACTCGGATCCTCCGGCTAATCTATCAATGCCGTGGTATGTCTCCGCTAGCAACAGTGGAATGATGTCCATCGCTCACGACCGGATTGAATATGCCGGATGTCAACTCCTCGATCACCTCTCGCCGCTCGATGATCTCTAACAGCGTAGCCGGACACACTCCGATGTAGCCGCAGTAAGTAGTGCGCGGACGGAATGAGCAACATGAATATATCTAAGGAAGTGGATAGATCAAACAGCCCGGGCCGGTCCGACTCAATCCGGCTATATGAGTCAAGTCTATGAATCTATCGTCAACGACAATGCCCGATACCCGCCTCCGTCGATAATCCCAAGAATTCGATAGTTGCTCCGTAATCGATCGTCTCGTCTCGAGGAAATGCCACGGTCCTCGACTCGGCCACACCTCGGTGCTCGAAAATCCTCCATCGTTGGCACCGATCGTTGTACGATAGGGTGAACACATGTCGCTCCGAATCCCAAAGCACGAAGCCGCTCGGAGCAGATCCCAATCAATCTTCCAATCTTTTAGAGACCAGATGCATGGCATGCTATACCTCCCGTCAATAAGTTTCGGTGTTGTTTTTGGTGAAAGCCGTAAGTACCCAAATCCGGCTCATGCCTTCCGGTTAAATTCTCCTAATTTCGGTAAGTTTTCCGGTAATTCCCTGCATCTTTTCCCAGCGTTCTAAACATTCTCGAACTGTTTTAATTAAATAAAGGCTGAAGGGAATCCTTCCTAATTAAGAAACACGTTTTTAATTAGGAGGAAGCTTCTAGAATAATGCCACCTTGCATGGTTCTAGAATGCCGAGTCATTGTGGATAAGCCCGCACGGCCTCATTTGCAAAAGGCTCGCAGCCGCACGGCCATTAGCCTTATCCAGATCGCCTATAAATAGAGCCCTCCTCTACCCATTTTAATCATCAACAAGAAGCATAATACTCTCATAATACGAAGAAGATCCCCCAAGGAGCTGCTGGAAGTCCAAGAAGGTGAAGAAGAAGCTCAAGAAGCCATCTCCCTCCTCCTTGAAGACCCAAGAAGAACCTCTCCTCCTAGCTCCGTCCGAAGAAGCGAAGGAAACGATTGGTAACCTCGCACGCCCTAACCTTGCATTTTAATTGATATACTTGCTCATTGCATTCATATATCTTGCTTGGGACTTGGCATTTATTCATAAAGATCATATCTTTATCACCCCCTTTCCCCTTTGTATGCATTAAGACCTCATTTGTCATAAAAATGTAGTCTTTTTCATAAAGGTGCATCCTTTGCACCTAAAATCCCTATTTTCAAATAAAAATGTCATTTTTATGCATCATTTGCACATAAAAATCCAATCTTTTCAATAAAAATGCATCCTTTGCATTCAAAAACCTTTTTCAATGCATCATTTGCATAAAAATCAAATCTTTATGCATCATTTGCATAAAGATCATTTCTTTAAATCAAAAAGCATCATTTGCTAAAACCAAAATGTCATCTTTTCATTAAAGAGCCATTTTTTATCATGCATTTCCCCTTTCCCCCAACCTTGGAACGGACCGGTGTAAAAGTTCTCATCTTTGCATCGTTCCTTCCATTAAAGGTTCATGATTTCTTTAGGAAAAGGATAACCTTGAACCCTATATCTCCGATTATCGCTTAAGAATGAGTATGAAGCCTCTATACGAGCTCGACCGTCTTAAAGCTTAGGATTGATGGGCTAAGGACATTCCTTCCTAAAGAACCTCATCTTTGACCCAAAAGAGAGTCATTCTCTCGATCACGCAAGTCCCGAGGGTCCCAAGGCTTAAAAATGCGATGATCATAAGTCATAAGATGAGGACGGGATCATAATCCCAAATACATAAATTCCAAGGAATCCCGAGCGACAACCAACAAATGGTTTGTACGTCCGGAAGACAAACTTGGGACATTCCCCCCTTTATTTTCAAACACATGCACACAAAGAAAGCACGCAAGCAAACACGATTAATGAAATCTAGGGAGACTTGCTCCGGCAAGGCACTTTGGGTGAACGCCAAACGTTCTTCCCAAGGGGTAACTTAACCTCCGAACCCATAAAACCTTTTTTTCAAAGTTTTGAGGTAATCAAAATGGCGTGGCGACTCCGTTTTTCAAATAACTCGGATGTCTTCAAACTCGCGTGAATTCCAATAAACAAAAATTTTGGGCACACATTCACAGTTTGGCGACTCCGCTGGGGATCATCCCAAAGGAGAAAAGCTTTATTTTCAAAACAAAAGTCGATACTTGGTATATAGGTGGACCCCACTTACCCTTCCTGTATCGCTCCCTAACCCGGGGCTTGGGATAACAAGGTGGTTTAACAATCCCACGTACCAGTATCCCCTTTTTGAAAAAAAAATTTTGAAAAAAAATACAAAAAGCTTTTCCCTTTGAGCGGGTTAGACTCCCATCGCCGATTTCATTAATCGTGCTTGCTTTCTTTTACCATGCATTGCATCATTTGCATCTTGGAATCTGTGCATACTTGAACGGGAAACAACCCGAAAAATAGCAAAAGGAGTGGAACACGGAAAATTGATCCATGCGGTCGTACGGCTAATCCTCATAGGATTCGACCATACGACCTCGGTGGCAATTCCACCGGGAAAAAAAAAATCATGGTTAATCGCAGTCCTAGCGGCTTGGGGCTATTCGGCTCCATGGCGGCCGGGGCTCCCGGAAAAATTTACGTGCTTATGTGTTGCATTTTCCCCGTCCCGAAAATCATTCCTTTAAAACACATTTATGAAAATCTCTGTTTTAACTCAAAAGGAACAATTTTAGGAGACCGCACACTACGCGCACTTTGATATATCACTGTACACTTTTGCACGCACGTCCCTCAAACCCGAGGGTGGTTCCAGTGCGATCACGGACAGCCTTACGATGCTCCGGGCGCGCACGGAATCATCCCAACCTCCCATGGCGGCCGGTGTCGACCAATGCACGGTCCGTGTCACACGTTTCAAAAATCCGTGACTTTTGGTTGGTTTTTGGTCTAGTCCGTGTCATATAGCCCGGTTGCATACCCACGTAAAGGTCAAGCCTTAGCTCATAACGGAAACCAAGATTTTCGCTCAAGCGAAATTCGCGAAATTCCGACAAGGAAAAATCGGTGGGATCTTGACTCCGACATTGACTATTGACCTTGACCCGCACGGAATGCGTAAGAGTCAAGACCAAGTCTTTGCCAAAATAAAAGATCTTTCGCTCAAGCGAAGCTCTGCCAAAATTCCGACAAGGAAAAATTGGCAAGATCTTGACCGCATTGACTTCGATTCCGACTCACGCCTGCGTATGCAACGAAGTTCAATGTGACCTTGTGTCATCCGGCTTTGCCGCCCGACCCATGCCTATTATATTCTCGGACATTACCGAAAGTCAAAAAACCGTCATTCGCTCAAGCGAAACTCGTCAAAGATCCGTCGAGGCGAGAGACGAGACTTTCACGGTATTGCCTTGACTATAATCCGCATCGCTCGTGCGTTGAAAGGTCCTATGACCCGCTAGACCCGATAGGAGCGTTCTTTACTCTCGGTCGGTGGGATCCGCGTGCCCTATGGACCTCGCCCGGGCTGTCCACCCCGGGAGGTCGAAATACGGGTGGAATACGAGGGGCTTATAGACGTAGTGACGGAACCCACCGATCCGGGATCTAGAGTAGTTGTGAAAAAGAAGGGCGTAACCCCTTTTCCAACCAAATAGATATTAATAAAAGATCTGTTTTAAGTAAACTTGAAGATTCTAATTTGCATATTGCCTCGAGCCTTCAAATTCCTAAACACCTACCCCGAGTCTAAACCTTTCCTATCCCTTTCCCGCAGCGAGAAAGAAGTGGGTGAGAACACCGGGTCGGCGACTTGTTAGCGCAGTAATCCTCGAGACGGTTCGCGAGAATCCTCGGTTTCATCGGTTCCGAGAGTCGAATGACCGATTTGACGACAGTCTTTGGTTTGGGTAACCGAGATGACTAGGGAAGAAGAGCTAACCTTAGCCCCGGAAAACGGTCGTAAGGCCCATGAGGAACAGCAAGCCACGCTCATCGAAGCGCTTCGTCGTCATGGAGTTCAAATAGTGGTCGAGCCCAACGGTTCCTTGGTGATGATCGAAGATGAGCCCCCAGAAGCAGCCATCTCCGCTCCATCCACCTATAACCAATGCCCTCCTCCATCCTCATACGATCCCTTATCCGGGATTACCCCTCTTGATCCTTTCCAACATCCCAAGCCATCAGGGTCCCAATACCCTCACCTCCTCAAGTGAGACCTAGCTTTGTCCCCTACCAACAGAAAGCAAACGCCTCAGCTATCCCGGTTACGCAGCCTCTGCATTACCCCATGGGATTCACTCCCTCTCCTCAATATGGGCCATCCCAGGCATTTCCTAGGCCTCAAAATCAGCTCAATGACCCTCTCAATTTATGTCCTGCCACAGCAGATCTTCCGTCTCCAACTTTGCCCACAGGACCCCAGGAGGTTCCGTATCCTTTTTCCTACTTCGGAAATTATGAGCCTAATTCCTATGCCTCTAGCCAGTCTCACGGGAACACGGGACCTGGTCAAGTTTACACTTACTTCCCCTCCAAAGACCCCCAAGCCTTGGTACCAGCTACCACTGTGCCACCCACTGTCCTTCCACCCAAGTCAGATAAGCCTTCTCCGGAATCGAGCAATCCTAAACCATCCCCGACTCGACATGGCTTGGCTAAGGGAACAAGTTAGGTCCATGCAGAGAGAAGTTTGGGGAAATAGACACCAAGAGGACAAAGATACCGGATCACCGATCCCAACAAAGTTGTCCCTCTCCCTCCAAAATTCCGAATGCCGTAAATTGAAAAGTTCAACGGCACCGATTGTCCCCGGACTCACATTGAAAGCTACATTCTTGCCATGAGAGCCAAAGATTGTACACGGCAACAAATGGCCGATCATTTTCGGCTATCATTAAAAGGTTCGGCTCTTAGGTGGTTCTGCATGTGAAACCAGAGGCCCGAGCTACTTGGGACCGAGATCAAAGAAGCGTTCCTAGAAAAGTATAAAGCCAATTTGAATTGGGAAACCAGTAGGAATGACCTACGGGGTACCCTACAACGTTCGAGATGAGCCGATAAGTGAATTCTACAAGAGATGGAATTGGAAGCTCGGTGAAATGATGACCCCACTCAATGAAGAGGAACGAGATGGAGATCTTCCAATCTTGCTCGAAACCTCAACTAAGAGTCCAAATTGGCAATTACTACTATCCCGACCTTCGGGCAATGGTAAATGCCGGCACCAAGTTTGAGAATGCCTTGAATATGGCCCCGGCCACAGAATGTACCCGGTTCTTATCGCTACAAAGCACCGGTGTCAAATGCCCCATTTGTCACCGTAAAAGGAAAAGAAGTGATTGGCGCTGTTAATTACATTCGAGAATGAGAAAGCGGGACGAGAATGCGAGGCCAAGCTGGCTGCAAAGCCAAAGCTCCCTTTCTATACCGCTGAAGATTTCGGAATGCCACTAGAAAAGGTCTTCGACGGTTTGGTAGCCCAAGGACTCATCGGACCTTTGGAAAGCGGAAACCCGAAACCCCGGTATCGAGAATGGACGAGACCAAACACCGTCGCTTTCCACAATTATCATGGCCATAACACTAATGATTGCACCTACACGAAGCTCCCGATCTCTCGCCTAGTTGAAGAAGGCAAGTTAGAACCACCTCGGGGTCCCAATGTGGTCAAGAATCCTCTTCCCCGCCAACAACCGAGTCAACATGATCGAGTTCGAAGGAACAAATGGAAATGGTTTTGGAAATCCAGCGGTCATAGATATCCCGAAATTCAATGTTCCTTATGCCGAATTACAAGGGAAATGGAAAGATACGATTAATGCCGCCATGGAGGGACGGTTTGGACCCATAGTCGGAGGCTGATTTCGTTAATGTTGTCGAGCTCGGCCTCTTTTCTACGACATCGAACCAAGAACCATGGTCAAGATTACGAGAAGAAAGGCTCACTTATGAAGACTGCGAGTTTGAAGTAAAACAAGCCATGTTAATGAAAGTCTCTCCGTAACCCTTCATTACCCATGACGAGCATAATGTGTTTGTAATGGCTCTTACTACTCCCGAGGATCATTCCCAACCCTCTCGTTTGGGAAAAGGTAGAGAGAAGAGTGAACAAGCCGGAAGACTTTTGGGATGAAGAGAGCCGTATCTCGGATCTTGAAAGCACAACCGGTCCTCTTGCCGGAGGTACAAATGGATGAAGTTAAGTTCGAAAGGAGATTCCGCCGCATCGCCCGAGTACTTCCTATGGAATTGGTGTCGACAAAGGCAATAATGATCCGCAGAGTGCACAATCAAATGACAACGCCGACAAGATCGCTACTCCCAGGGCAACGGCAAGAAGGAGTGAGATCCCGGTACCAACCCTTGTCAAGTCCCCCTCGAGTCAATAAGTAGTGTAGGGTCGAGTCGGTGTTGTCTATTCGGTTGAGTCAGAATCTTCGAATTCCGGTCCTCGTAGTCATCCGAAGGCCTCACGCTGAGGATTATGAAAATGTAATCGATGTCATCTTTCCCCTTATCTTGAATGAAATGACAAATCTTTACGATTATCCTCTTATTGCCAACTTAACAAATGATAAATTAACTCAAAACTTAACAACAGTTAATAATGAATCATTTGAACAAGATGCAAACACACTAAACGAACAATACATTAAAGAAATCTTTAAGCGGGTTTCGAAAAAGAGGAAAACCGGGCCCAAGCCGCCGAGGAGGTTTTGATAAGTGTGAACTTGGGTACTATTGAGGAACCTAAAGAGACACGCAGATTGGAAGCTTCTTCCGGGGTTGAAAGGGACAGATTGATTGAGTTTGCTCGGAGAATACGTCGACGTGTTTGCATGGTCATACAAAGATATGCGGGGCTAGACAGGTTCGATAGTAGAGCACGAGAATCCTCTAGCACCGGATGCCAAGCCGCGTAAAGCCGAGAAAGATCAAGCCGGAATGGTCCCTACAGGTCAAAGAAGAAATTGAGAAGCTCTTTGCGAGTAGGATTCATCGAGTTATTGAATACCCGACATGGTTGTCCAACATCGTGACCGTAACCAAGGCCAATGGGAAGGTGCGCCGCCGTGTGGATTTCCGAGATCCGAACAAGGCCGGCCCAAAGACGACTACCCTACGCCAAACATAGACATCTGGTGGACTCCACGCCAACTACGAAGTCAAATCCTTCGTTGATGGTTTTGCGAGCTACAACCGGATCAAGATGGCCGAGGAAGACCAAGAAAAGACGGCCTTCACCACACCGTGGGGAACCTCTTGTTATACGGTAATGCCATTCGGGCTCAAGAATGCCGGGGCTACTTACCAAAGTGGCGGCGACCGCACTTTTTCATGACATGATCCACAAGGAGATTGAGGTCTACGTAGACGACATGATAATCCACTCCAAAGGAGAAGGTGGGCGCACTTTGTTGACCTACGAAAATTCTTTGAGAGGCTGAGACAACATTCCATGAGACTAAACCGCCAAATGCACCTTCGGAGTGACAAGGGGAAAAGTGCTCGGGTACATGGTCACGGAGCGAGGTATAGAAGTTGACCGAAAGATCAAAGCTATCATGAATATGAGGCCACCTCAAACCCAGACAAGTCAAAAGCTTTATGGGTAAATTGCGGTACATCGGCCGTTTCGTCAATCGGTTGACCACTATGTGCGAGCCCATCTTCAAGCTCATGAAGAAGAATGTGGACACAGAATGGACCGAAGAATGCCAGACGCCTTTGACCGGATCAAGGCATACTTAGTACATCCCCGGTACTACGCCCCCACATAGACGAAGCCTCTTCTACTCTATCTCAGCATCCTGAACACGGCGGTTGGGGCTATGCTTGCTCAGAGAAGAAAGACTCTCGGGTGGAAAACGCCATTTACTTTGTCGCCGGAAGCTACGGGGAGTGAGCTCAATTACTCGGCATGTGAAAAGACTTGTGCAGATCGGTCAGTGCGGGTAGTCGGCAAGTTGAAGCATTATATGCAAGCCCACCTGTGAACTTGGTCTCGAAAATGGACCCCATCAAGTACATCTTTGACAAGCCTTCCCTCTCGATGCGCCTAGCGAAGTGGTCCTTCTTCTTGGCGAATACGACATCAACTATGTGACCGAAAAGGCCATCAAGGGTCAAGCATTGTCGATCACCTAGCGAACTTCCCGCAATGAAGACAGAGGGCCCGAACCCCAATTTCCAGATGAAGGGATCTTTGCGGTTGAGCACGAAAATAGATGGCGGTTATTCTTTGACGGAGCCGCTAACAAAAGAGGAAATGGTGTAGGAATGCTATTGGTCGATCCGAAAGATGAGCATACCCCCATAGCCCTCAAGTTGAACTTTCTCGCCACGAACAATGCCGCCGAGTATGAAGCCCGCATTCTTTGGTTTGGAGGCCGCCTTAGAAAGAAATGTCAAGGAGCTCGAAGTTTACGGAGACTCGGCCACGATCATCAACCAAGTCTCCAACAAGTGGAAGACTGTAGACCCTAATCTGCAACGGTATCATGCCCATATGGAGGAGTTGAGTGGACAGTTCCGAGAAGTGACTTTCCACTACTTGCCGAGGAAAAGAACAGGTCGCAGATGCTCTAGCTACTCTAGCCTCATTGGTAGAGATCCTCCGAGGGAAAAGCCATAAAGCCCTTCAGAGTGGGTAGAAGAGAAGCTGACTTTCGTTGTGAAGTGGACCTGGGACCCGAGCCTATAAAGGAACCTTGGTACAATCAGTTACCAATTCCTCAAAGACGGAGAGTCGGCTTTCAGAGACGAAGAAGGTAGACCAAAAGAAGGAGTCGAGCCAAAAGCTTGCAAGCCCCGAAAAGGTTGGCTTCTCGCACGTCATTCTAGGAGGCAACCTATACAAGAAGAAGCGGTATCAAGGACCACTCCTCTTATGTGTCACTCAAGAAAGAGCTGCAGAGTTGATGACCGAAGTCCACGCAATGGTCCTTGCGGTCCTCACATGAATGCCGAGCCACGATGCAAGTGATCCTCGTAATGGGTTACTACCGGATCTCCATGGAAACAGCATGCGTTCAAGACGTCCGAACCTCGCGACAAATGCCGGCGGTTTGCCAACCTCAACCATCTCCCACCTCATGACTGCTTCGCATGACGACTCCTTGGCCGTTTGCAACTTGGGGCATTGACGTGATAGGGAAAATATCCGGCAGGAAGCAATGGGCACGAGTTCGTGTTGGTGGCCATTGACTACTTCACCAAGTGGGTAGAGGCCAAGTCCTACAAGGTCCTCACTTCCGAGAAAAGTGGCCCAGCTTCATCAAAGAAAACATAATGTGCAGATATGGGGTGCCCAACGAGATCATTTCGATAATGGGTCACACTTCGAAGGAGACTGCGATAGGCCGTCGAGAATTCAGAGTTACTCGCCACAAGTCGTCCCCGTACAGACCTCAAACCAATGGAGCCGTGGAAGCCGCTAATAAGACACTCGAGCGGATCATCCGGAAGATGGCCACCCGTGGTCGTGATTGGCCCGAAAAGCTGCACCTAGCACTCTGGGGGTACAGAACGTCTGTCAGAACAGCCCCACAGGAGAAACTCCTTTTGCCCTAACTTACGGGATGGAAGCCGGTGTTACCGGTGGAGTTGGAAATCCCGTCATTAAGGGTCCTCCTGGAAAACAAAGTTGTCAACGAAGTAGAATGGCTACGAAGCCGGCATGATGAATTAGCCACCTCGATGAGAGAAGGCTCAAAGCCATGGAACACACCCGAGCATACAGAGGCGAATGGCCGTAGCGTTTGATAAAAAAGTCAAGGCCGTGAGACATCAAAGAGGGTGACTTAGTGCCGAAAGTAAAGCCCCCTACCGTAGACAACCCCCCGGGAAAATGGGAACCCGTTTGGATCGGCCCTTATGTGGTGCGAAAGATACCGTCGGGAGGAGCAATGAAGCTTGCGAGACTTGGATGGCAATCCCTTTGTCCACCCGGTCAACGGTGATAAACTCCGAAGATACTATGTCTAATAAAAAAGAAAAATAATAAAAAAAAAAAAAGTGCAAAAAGAGTAATACCTGACTAGGCTAAAAACCCCAAAAAGGGCGAGTCTAGGCAAAAGACGGGGTTGCACATAAAAAAAAAAAAAGAAAAAAAGTGCAAAAAGAGTAATACCCAGCTAAGTGAAAACCCCAAAAAGGGCGGCCTAGGCAAAAGACAGTGGTTGCACATAAAAAAAAAAAGAAAAAAAGTGCAAAAGAGTAATGCCCGGCTAAGTGAAGACCCCAAAAAGGGGCAATAGGCAAAAGACTGGCCGCACATGAAAAAAATTTATTAGTTCACCGTAATGAACTACGTAGACCCGAGCCCCTTAGCCTTTCTTGTAAAAGGGGAACGTAGGCGGCCATATATGGTTCGGTCTAAACAATAAAAAGGACGATTAAGTTTCCATGAAATGTGTCCTAAACAATAAAAAGGGACAATCAAGCTTCCATGAAGTGCGTCCTAAAAAATAGTAAAGGGTATTTCGGTTTTCATAAAACGGGTCCCAATCAATAAAGGCATTTGAATTTCCATGAAATGTGTCTTGATTAATTTTTAAAATAATATTTCTTGTTCATTACAAGTTAAAAACTTCTTGATGAGTTCAAGCACGGTCTACCTCTTAACTCGCTAACTTTGCTAAAAAGATCTAAAATACAACAAAATGCCTAAATAAACTAATGTGTTTGCAAAATGGCAATAAGAGGATCTTGAGAAAAGACTTGTCGGTCGTCATTCGCCGAGTCTTCTTCGAGTCTTCTTCCCTTTTCCTCGGCCTCGTCGAGTCTTCTTCCTTTTCTTCTCAATAATGTCGGTATCCCTCATCCCGACCTCGGTATCCTCACCGGAGCCTCTACCAACCCCGTGTCAATGAGCGCTCTCTCTATACGAGCACGAGTCCGCACCTCCTCCCTCGAGCCTCGGCCAAAGGAGCGACCTCCGACAATCTCTTGTACCGAGCCTCCATATCCCCGACCAAGTCACTCGATTGGTTATGGCAACTCGCCTTAGCCTCGGTCTCCCTCGTAGTCCTACTCGAGTCGCAGTCGGCTCCCAATAAAGCTCGACGTCTATCCTCCAAGATAGCCTCGAGTCGCTCCCATCTCCCTCTCGTACTCGGTCCAAGTAGACCGGTGGTCAAAATGGTGCTCTTCCTGCTCCCCGAAGATAGCCACAGGTGGGAAAGCAAGATGTGTCCAAGCCCTCAAGAAGAAAGAGAAGCCGGGCTGGATCTCTCATGTCCAATGACACCACCTCCATGGTCCGGATGTCCCCCCAATCACTCAATGGCTCTGTAAAGCCCCAATGCTGCCGGATACCAAGCGGGGTATGTAGAAGGACGACCGGCGAGAATCACGGAACCCTCACAAAGCATAAGACTCTGAAATATCCTCCCGGGTCCGCAACCTCCAATGTGGTATCCACCAACGGATGTCCGAAGTGGATAACCTAGCCATCATCGCTCCCGGCTACCACTGTTCCGCCGCCTAGGTGCACCTCTCCGAGAAATCACCCAAGGGCACCGAGCCCAAAGCCCCGGTGCAAAGCCCCGAGCCTCTCCTGCCCACAAAGTCAACATAGCCGGACTCCGGACCTCATGAAACGGTCTCCCGAGCCATCCTGTCGATCCCATGAAATGTCTCTCCCAAAACCAGCGGGACAATATCCTTCCCAGCCCTGCAGTCTCTGACCATGTCCAAGAGACCACTATGACAGATCCCCACGGACTCAGCAGTGAACAAAATAGAGAACACGCAGAGAATGAAAGCATCCATAGCCACTGTGGTCGCAGCCATATCTGGAGACCCGAACCTGCCCGGGATATCAGAAAGGTCAATCCTATCCGGGGCTACCATCATCCTCTCAGCCTCTCTGTTGGGTATGCTTACTATGAACCCCTCCTATTACTTAATTTGATTGATACCATCACCTATTTTTACTTTACATGGACTATAGGACATAATGTATGAAGTCTCACTAACTTCAAATATAGTTAAGTCCATTTTGTTACTTAGGCTTGAATAGGTTATTCTAGGTTAAAATTTCTAAGTAATTTTTGGCTCAAAATTGGCCATGCGGTCGACCGCATATTGGACCGCATTATGAAGACTTGAAGCACCTCTTCGACCGCATTCTTGCTGACCGCATGGAGCATGTCCAAACCGCATCAGCATGTCCAAACCGCATCAACATGTCCAGACCGCATTGACATGCCAACCGTCTGAGCTTGCTAACCGCAATTCATTCCTGACCGCATAGCTTGCCAGACCGCACATCATTTACGAAGATTGAGAAATTAACTCGATCACAACTCGTAGTTAACTCGTAGAATTTTACCGTTGCGAATTTGCTCCAAAATTCAAAATTGGTGACAAGCTAGGTCACTTCGTACAAAGGACATACCAAAGATACCACCTTGCCACTAACTCTGCAACATGGAGACACAAAGGACACGTGCTCCAATTATACATCAACAACACATTGTCCTTGAAGCTTGCTCAACACGAAACTCCAACGGCTATCTTCATTCCAAGGCTATAAATAGACCTTGTGTTCAAGCATGAAGATAACAAGATAACCTGAGAAAAAGAGAGACGTCGAAATTATCAAAGTGTTGAAGCTTATCATCTCCAGATTTCTTTGAATCTTTAAACACTTACAAGCCTTCAAGATTATCCAACCCAGAAAATCTCTCAAGCCATTTGTAACACCATAGATTCATTAAGCTCTGTCTTCATATTATAAAGAGCTCTTGAATCTTGCACACACACACATACACTGGTTATTGTCTAGGATTTGCTTCATAGAAAAAGGTAGTTAGATTTGAGATTGTTTGATTCTCACTTTGTATTCCTTGTATATGACTACTCAAATCAAATATACTATCTCCCTTAGAAAATCCAAGACTAACCATCTTGGTAGAGGACGTAGATCTTTAACGATTGAACCTCTCCAAATATCGTGTCATTTACTTTCTGCACTTTACAAGTTCTTAATCTTTCATATTATTTCTTGTGTTTGATCTTCATAGTTATCCAACACCATATTGAATTGTGTTTATAGTACAAATCTGCCTAAGCTTATTTTCAACTTTGCGGTCGACCACACTTTCACTTTTGCGGTCGACCACACTATTTTTCAATACTAAGATTTGTACTTAGAAAACTTCCGTCAGTGCATTTTACTAAGCTTGAAAGTTGTTTTTTACTTGACCACACTTTCATCCCAAGTAAGCCAAGGTTGAATTTTCAAAAAGAGTAGAAATTTTTATACCACTATTCACCCCCCTCTAGTTTGTTTTCATACTCTTGTTGCACCTTTGGGACCAACAAGTGGTTTCAAAGCCAAACACCTTTATAAAACTATTCTCTGTTTTCAAGCTTAACGGCTTGGGTGCCGATTCATCATGGCAACTTCAAAAGCTATGGCAACGATTAACTATTCACACATTCCTATGTTGGATGAAGATCACTTCGATATCTGGAAAGCTCGAATGCTAATTCATTTAGAGTCAATAGATGAAAGGCTAGTTGATTGTATCAACGACGGACCTTTTGTTCCAATGAAAGCCAATACTGATGCAACTACCAATACCGAAGTTCCTGAAGTCAAAAAGCTGAAGACAGAATGGACTGACGAAGAAAGAAAATATGTTGCATTGGATAGCAAAGCCAGAAATATCATTTCCGGAACATTACCCACTTCAACCTATCAGAAGGTACTCAAATGCAAGACTGCAAAGGAGATGTGGGACTCTATTGAAAACTATCTCGAAGGTGATGATCAATGCAAGGAAAGCAAGAAATTTGAAATTGAAAGGAGATACAAAGCAGCCTTCAACAGACTACCCAATGAATCTCTACGTCAAACCTACGATCGCTATGTTGAGGTAGTAAATGCTTGCTTATCTCTAGGAAAAGTTTTAACTGATAAAGAAATTAACATGACATTCCTTTCTGCTCTGGGATCCAAATGGATGCACAAAGCAACTTCCCTCGAAGATTCAAAACAATTAAATACATGGACTCTTAGTAATTTATATGCAAACCTTAAAGTTTATGAGTTAAAATTACAACATATTGAAGAAGTCGAGGGAAAGGGAAAATCACTTTCTATGTCTGTTGTTGATCATGTGGAGAAACCCTCAAAGCCTACCTAGTATTTCAACTTCTTCTCTCATCGATATGGATGATGAGGACTTTGCCATGTTTGTAAAACGTTTTCAAAAATTTCGTAAAAATTCAAAATCGTTTTCAAAAAGTAAGTATCCAGCAACATCTTCAAGGGTGAGTGACTCAAAGAAAAAGAGTGACCTCGTGTGCTACAATTGTAGAAAGCCAGGTCATTTTGCTTCAGAGTGTCCTCAACCCAAATATGAGTATTTGAAAAAGAAAACTTTCCCTTCGAAATTTTCTCAACGAAAGGGAATGGTTGCTGAAGAAGAAGAGAATTCTAAAGAACTTGCAACTTGGATCGAAACTGATTCTGATGAAGACAGCGATGAGAGTACCGAAGAGGTAAATCTCTGCCTCATTGCTGAGGATGCTTCTAGTGACTCAGAAGATGAAGTTCATGATGAGTCGCTCAAAAAGAGGAATGAGGTGATTTCAAAGAAAACCAAGTTTGTGGCTAACAGTGTGGACTATAGCAATTATGACCTCACTCCAAGCACCAAAATTGGAAATTGTTCATTTTCTCGCCCCATCTTTCCATCCAAAAATGAAGCACCTTCAAAAGCTAAATCAATTCCAAAAGTTTCAAAAAAGGCCAATGAAATTTCCCCCATGGATCAAGAAGAGATGTTTAAAAAGGCTGAAGTGATGATCCAAAGGTTTGAAAATGTTAAGAAAGCTCTATCACTATCAACCGATGAAATTTCTCAACTCAAGACGGAGAAAACTGTGATGAGGTCCGAAATTTCAAATCTTAAGGGCCAAATCAAAAGTATGACTCCTCTTGTAGATCAAAATCTCATTCTTGAAACTAAGGTTGCTGCACTTCAACTTCGCAATGATGACCTGGTTACCCAAATCAACGATCTTCAAAAGATTATTGATAAATGGAACAAGTCAAAATCCACCTCGGATCAAATTATAGACTCCCAAATTTCCAATGGAATTAAGGAGGGTATAGGTTTTGGATCCGGTGAGGAAGACAAGTGTGCATCCGATAGTGAAAAGGATGAGGAGATTTCAAAACTAACTAATGAAATTCCTAAGAGGAAGCATGCTAATCCTAAGGGTAAAGGACAAATTTTCAATTATGTCTATCCAAAGTATAGGAAGGACTCTCGAGATAAAAGAAAAGGATTCTCGAGATTGATGATTCGGAGAACATGGCTTATGGAGTTGGCCGCATCTCTACTTCAACCGCTTCGGTGGAATTAGTGGTGGCAGCGGGTAACTGCAAGGCCGACCGCCCTTCTTCTTCGACCATTCCTCCCGCCTTCAAAAGCAAGAAGAATGCTCCTAGAAAATACGTAGTCAAGCCAAAGCCAGTTCCCTTTGTCAAAGCTAAAATCACTACTCCCAAACCGCATGCAACTCTTAAGAAAAGTAAAGAGTTAGTAAAAACACATGATATATGTAGCTTTCATCATTGTTCTGTGTGTGATGGTTATGGTCACTCCGCCGAATGCCTTTTAAGATTCACACCTAATGCTCGAAGACATAATCCGCCTTCGGTCAAACAAGTGTGGGTTGTTAAAAGGTGCTAACCCCAGGACCCAAAAGAATAAAGGGGACCTCGTGCTTAAATGTTTATTTTTGGAGTCCTCTGCTTCATGGTTTGGATCTTCCAAGGCAAATTCAAATGAATGGTATCTCGACGGTGGCTGTTCAAGACACATGACCGGAGATATCACCTTCTTGGAAGATGTCCGTGAAGAAAATGGTCCATCGAGAACGTTTGGGGATAACAACAAAGGAAAGACGATTGGATATGGAGTCATTCGAAAAGGAAATCTAACTATAAAAGAAGTATCTCTAGTCAAAGGACTCAAGCATAATCTTCTCTCCATATCTCAATTTTGTGACAAAGGATTGCACTTGCAACTTTACTTCGGCAAATTGCTTTATCAAAGATGGCACATCCGGAGTCACTTTGCTCAAAGGGATTCGTAAGAGTAATGTTTACATTATCGATTTTAATTACGCTTGCAATCTTACTAATCTTTGTTTTGTAGCAAAAAGTGTGAGTGAAAATAGTTGGTTGTGGCACAAAAGACTTAGTCATTTGAACTTCAAGTATCTATCTAAGATTGGAAGAGAAAGTCTAGTTCGTGGTCTACCAAAAGTAGCCGATCACCACGATAAGAAGTGTGCCGCATGTCAACTTGGCAAACAACCCAAGGCATCTTTCTCAGAAGACCGTGCCTTCAACTTCAAGATGTTTGCAACTACTCCACATCGATATGTTTGGACTGTCACCATCGCAAGCATTGGAGGAAGCAAATACACTTTAGTTGTGGTGGATGATTACTCGCGATATACATGGGTCGAAATGATGATCTCCAAAGATGATTGTTATGATATTTTGACCTCTCTCTTTAGACGGCTCCAAACACAAAAAGAGGATGACATCGTTAGTGTTAGATCGATCATGGAACTGAATTCAAAAATAACGGTGTAGCTCAAGATCTTGTGACGACCGTGGTATTGATCATAACTTCTCTGCCGCTGGAGTTCCGCAACAAAATGGAGTTGTGGAAAGAAAGAATAGAACATTGATCGATTTGGTAAAACAATGCTCGCCGAAGCTAAGCTACCACAATACTTTTGGGCTACCAACACGGCTTGCTTCACTCAAAATAGATCTCTCATCAACAAGACCTACAACAAGACTCCATATGAACTTTGGAGAGGAAGAACCCCCAACATAGCCTTCTTCAAAATATTTGGATGCAAATGCTTTATTCTATATAATGGAAAAGAGCATCGAGGTAAATTCGCTCCTAAAGCGAGATGAAGGTATTTTTGTTGGGTATGCCAAACACTCTAAAGCTTTTCGTGTTTTTAATAAAAATAGTTTAAAGATAGTAGAATCTGTTCATGTTACTTTTGATGAACATTCTCTCCTTGAGCCACATTTGGCTCCAAATGTTGCCGATGATTTTCTTGAGCCTAATGAGACAGGTAACCCTCCTCAAAGTGCACCTAGTTCGAAAATCACTCAACTCAAGGAAATCCATCAACTTCAACCGCACCAAATTTTTCAAATCCAACATCGAAGTTCCTACCGAAGATGTTCACTCGAAGATGATGCGAGTGAATCAAATCCCATAAATTCCATAGAGCCTATACCTCAACTCACTTATTTTGATGGCTCAAATGATGTACCTATTGAAGATCTTCAACAACAATCAACTCAACCAGACTTACCTCCAGAAATTCATGAGGTTAGAGATCACCCAATTGATAATATCATTGGTGATTTGTTCTCTGGGTTCAAACAAGGAGTTCTCACTATGATGAATACACTTCATTCATATCTCAAATTGAACCAAAGAAAGTTGATGAAGCACTCCAAGATTCAAGTTGGGTTGTGGCCATGCAAGAAGAGCTCAACCAATTCGAAAGATGTAAAGTTTGGACTTTAGTTCCAAGACCAAAGGATCAAGGAGTAATTGGTACAAAATGGGTGTTTAGAAACAAGATGGATGAGAATGGAAGCATAACAAGAAACAAAGCAAGGTTGGTTGCACAAGGATATAGACAAGAAGAAGGAATTGATTACGACGAAACCTTCGCTCCGTTGCAAGACTTGAAGCCATAAGAATTTTCTTAGCTTATGCCTCCTTCAAAAGATTCAAGCTTTATCAAATGGATGTAAAGAGCGCATTTCTCAACGGTGAACTTCAAGAGACAGATCTATGTTGCACAACCTCCTGGATTTGAAGACAACAAACATCCTGATCATGTCTACAAACTCCAAAAAGCTTTGTATGGACTCAAACAAGCTCCAAGAGCATGGTATGATACTCTATCTAAATTTCTTTTAGAAAAGGGCTTCAAACGAGGTAAAATCGACACAACTCTTTTCATTGCCAAATATAATGATCATACACTACTTGTTCAAATATATGTTGATGATATCATTTTTGGATCTACTAATGAAATTTTGTGTAAGCGTTTTGAGAAGCTCATGAAAAGCAAATTTGAGATGAGCATGATGGGAGAACTCACTTTCTTCCTTGGGCTCCAAATCAAACAATGTGATGATGGCATCTTCCTTAACCAAGCAAAATACACTAAAGACTTAATCAAGAAATTTGGACTTGAAAATGCAAAAGCATACGACACTCCTATGGCTACGGGTAACAAGTTAGACAAAGACTTGAAAGGTAAGAAAGTTGATCAAACTTTGTATAGAGGTATGATTGGCTCCTTACTATATCTAACCGCTAGTAGACCGAGATATCATGTTCGGTGTTTGTGTTTGTGCTCGCTATCGCGGACCCTAGAGAAGCACACCTTATAGCCGTAAACGTATTATTCGTTATCTATCTGGGACTATTAACCTTGGACTTTGGTATTCCAAAGAACCATCTTTTGATCTTACGGGTTTCTCGGATGCAGATTATGCGGCACACACTGTCGACGGGAAGAGCACCAGTGGAACTTGTCATTTCCTTGGAAATCGACTTGTTACATGGGCCAGCAAGAAACAAGCTTCAGTGTCTGTCTCAACAACGGAGGCTGAATACATCGCTGCTGGGAGCTGCTGTTGTCAGATACTGTGGATGAAGCAACAACTAGTTGACTATGGCATTCATGAAGGAAATTGTCCAATCTATTGTGACAATACATCAGCCATTGCAGTATCAAACAACCCCGTTATGCACTCTAAAACCAAACACATCGATATCAAATATCACTTTCTCAAGGATCATGTTGAAAAAGGTAACATTCATTTAGAGTATATTGGTACTGACAATCAAATTGCAGATATTCTTACCAAAGCTCTAGACTCCAAGAGATTCGTGTTCTTAAGAGGAGAAATGGGTATGTTAGAACTCAAGTAAAACTTGTCCTTATTTTTTTAAAACTAACAAATTGTGTGTTTCAAGTTCATGCTCAAAGACAGGTCAATAAGAATGGCCCATTCCATTCTTCACGGTCGACCGCACCAAGCCTATACAATGCACGGTCGACCGCACTAGTCCTTTTGCATGCCAAAATGCTTTATCAATTCTCTAATGGACCGCATGCTTAAGACTGGACCGCATAAGCCTTTAAATAATTTCTAGGCTTTATAGAAGCCTTCAATACGGTCAACCGTTTGGCTCATAATAAGTCATACTTAGCCGTACTCTTGAAGACATCAGGTAAGTACTCTAACTCCTTGTGATGTCTGGGACTTGTCCATATTAGGACAAGATAATTGCACAAGGGTATTTTTGCAATTATTTTTCCCTCGTATTTATTCAAATTTTTATGGGATAAATATTTTAATTTAAAATGCCACATGTTCAGCCCCCATTGGCTGTCATAGTGAAGACAAAAGGACTATCCTCTTACACAAAGGACATTACTGTGCACTAACTTCCCTCCATAACTCCCGTTTCCACTTCTCCACTTCTCGTCCTTCCCTGTCACCTGCAAATCAGTCCTTCCCTTTGTCTTCTTCTTTCTCTCTCTACTTTATCTCTCTAAAAATTCCCTCTATAAAATGTCTCATTCTCAATCGGATTCAACTCAAAATACCTCAGAGGAATCAAATAGTGAATCCAATATATCCAAATTCGTGATAATGGTAAGTCATTTCCATTTAAAAACTTTGATTTTTGAATTTCAAAATGTTTCATTCGTCTTTGGTCGAAAAACGGAAAACCCAGTTGCTTAGAAATATCATTTTTGTTGCTATTTGCTTGAAATTTTTGCTTATCCATGTTCGATTCTTCATTAGAAACTCATGAATGTTGTCTATTTCTTGTTTAGATGGTGCTTTGATTGCTCAAAATGAAGAACTGTGTTAAACCTAAGTTTCGAGTTTTATGGGTTTTGAACTCAATTTCTGCAATTTATTTGAGTTAAATCATGTATGTTTGTTGATTTAAATGAAATTCCCTATATTAAAAGCAAGAAAATATGATTTTTAAACATGCTCTGTAAAATCTGAAAATTTTGTTCTTCATGTTCTTCAAGTTCTTCATGTTCTTCAAATGTTCATAATGAATTTCTGGGAAATTCCGTATATTTTGGCTCATGATTCTGATTAATCTTGTTTAAACTTTTTAATCCAAAATGTTTCTTACAAATTTTACTTGCTTGTTTTCACCCAAATCACGGTTGACCGCATATATCACGGTCGACCGCACAAGACTGCTCTTTCTCCCTAGATTACGGTCGACCGCACGCTACCTTAAACTACTTGGCCAACCGCACTTACATATATTTTTCTATATTCTAACATTTTCTATTATTGCGAGAATCACTAGTCATTTTTTACATGGGTGGGTTATTGATCGCAAAGATCTCGGCTCAAGATGCTCTTGGTAGAGTTACGCTCAAAGTATTTAAGAAATGCGGAGTTATGCCCTTCTTTGACATGAAGCAATCAATCCATGTCCCTGCTTTGGTGGATCGGTTCTTTCACAATGCCAGAGAGCTAGCGTAAAAGATGATAAGGGTAGAAGGATCAAGATAATTAGCACTCAAATTCATGGAATTCCCTTGGATATTGACTATGAAGACATAGCTTTTGTTCTTAACATGCCAATCACCCGAGCAGTACCCTATGGAGCTAGATCAAAAGGATTTGGATGATCTCTCGTGTCATTGATTGGGAATACTCTTTGTAACTACAACTCCAAGAAAAAGTTTTGATGAGCTAATGTATCATATCGGCCATCTTTGTTGGACACTCTCTCTCGCAAAACTCGGAAATCGTGCAAACTTCAATAATGATCAATGGAAGATTTACTGCAGCTATATTTCTTGGTAGGAAACTCCATTGGCCCAAGATCATCTTTCAACGTACGATAGCCGAGTATTCTTGAATATCAAAAGAATGAGGCTTGGTAATAACAAGTACGAACCCATACCGACTCATTTCCCTCATTCAGCTCAAACCGAGAAGATAGGCAAGTACATTGACGGGCATCATGAACTTCAGTTTGAAATTCCAAAGGCCAAGATATTCACTAGAAAAACAATGCGGGTTTCGTAGACAAAGTTTGACAATAAAAGCTTGTATATTCGGTTTTGGAAGAAGGATCCCCAAGAAGAGTTTGTGCCTACGAAAGGACAGAAGAAACCAACAAAAGATGGCAAGTCTTTGAGAAAATCAAGGAACCCGAGAATTCAAGGGAAGTGGCTAGAAAAGCCAAGGGAAAAGATAAAGCTTATTGATCTTCCAAAGAAGAAAGCTTCATTCATTGATCCACCAAGGAGACCTGGTGGAATCAAGATTCAAGAGCCAAGCATTGCCAAACCTTCATTCCAAGCTGAAAAACCACGGTCAACCGTAACATCACGGTCGACCGCACCATCCAAGCCTTTGTGAAACTCTCAAAATTTAGTGCCCCGACTCCTAAAGTCACTAAGCCAAGCTCTCCAATCCCATCCAAGTCAAATGAACCCAAGCCAAAATCTCCTATCATCTCTCCGGCTCCAACCCCCTCGCCTTAAAAGAACAGGAAATTTTCAATCATCTCTTTGGTGCTACTTCTCGGGGAGAAAAGGAAAATAAGCCGATGATCAATCCTCACCAAAGAAAAGGCCAAGACTTGTCAATGTTAGTCAAACCATTCTTGACACGGGTCTTGATGATTCCCGATGACGAAGTATGCGATGAGTTGGTTGATTCAATTCCATCTATTCGGGAGGATATGGTGATAACAAGAACCAAGGTGATTGCCGATGATGACAAGCGGCTTGAAGAAGGTTTTGAAAAACCTACTAATGATGAAGGGTTAATGTTGATGAAAATGAAGAAACCGCTGCTAACCAAGGAAATGAGCCAAAAGAGGATACTACAATTGGCAAAGACCCAATTTTCACTGAACTTCAATCGGACCGCACGGTCAACCACGATGGGCCTACTCCTCCTCTCGGCCCTCACCCTTCTCAAGAGCCTCCTCAAAACACCGACCTTAACAAAATCCTCCAGTCCATTGAAACCTTGACCTCTATCCGGCTTGACAATCAATCCCAGATTGCCCAACTCATCAAATCTCAATCACTTTCGGCTGACTCACAAAAGCCTTCATACCAAGGTTGATGCTCTTCCCTCCCTATTGATTGACACCATTAAGGGGGAGAGTGTTCTCATAACAAAGGCCTTAAAAGACATTATGTCCGGTCATGCCGGTACAAGCTCAAGCCAAGCTGCTCCCATCACTCCCTTCATTCCTTCTCCAGAATCCATCACCCAAGATTTTATCAAAGAAGCTATGAGAAAAATGACTCAAGCTCTCCTACATGGCTTATCCTCCGAAATGAAACTTGCGGTTGATGAAGTATCCAAGGCAATGGCTCTTTGGATAAAGCGATGTTATTGAAAGAATCAAGAAAGTTGAAGACCATATTGACACCTCTGTAAATGCTGCCTTTACAGTACTAGGAGAAAGATTCAAGAGTCTAACTCAAAGCTTGGGAACTCATTCCAACCGCATTGATTTTCAAACTTCAAGGATTGACATTCTCACTAACTCCTCAAGAGGTAACTTTACGAATATAGAGAATCATCGGCCGCACTTCAAACCGCGGCAAACAAGGAAGGCTGCGGGCGAAGAAAGTTCTCCAAGCCATAGGAGCCGAAGCCTCTGCTTTCCACATGCACGAAGATCTTCCTCCAGCTCCTGCTCCTCAAGATGATCCAGCAGTCAACAATTACGTCGTCGTTCGTGACCATGATTCGTATGACTTGCGTTGAAGAAAGAAGATTAATGAAGACTTTCTGGAAGCCTTTTGTTTATTGCTTCCTTCTTTTGTTAAATTTTTGAAAGTCTGTAAACCACAAATATTAATCTCTCTAAATGCGTCATTATGGTTTTTGAAAACTTTATTCACTCAAACTACTTGTTTGTAGAATAATGATTGCATTATTTTTGACTCATGCATATAACCTATCTTTCACATTCCTTATTTATGCATGTTTCTTACATTTAGTTTAAACGCATTCATGCACCTCATGTTAACATCATTTGAATGCACTAAATGATTATTTCTTACTTCCCAATATGAAATTCTTTTATCTTTATAGGAAGTTAGAAATCTATGACTTAGGCTTAAGTGTGTGCATTGACTTGGGACATGATTTACCATTCTTAAATTATGAGGACATGTTTTTACCAAGTACAATGAATTAGCCTTTGTTATAGTAGGTAATGGTCTCAATCAAATAGGGGAGATTGTTGGGTATGCTTACTATGAACCCCTCCTATTACTTAATTTGATTGATACCATCACCTATTTTTACTTTACATGGACTATAGGACATAATGTATGAAGTCTCACTAACTTCAAATATAGTTAAGTCCATTTTGTTACTTAGGCTTGAATAGGTTATTCTAGGTTAAAATTTCTAAAGTAATTTTTGGCTCAAAATTGGCCATGCGGTCGACCGCATATTGGACCGCATTATGAAGACTTGAAGCACCTCTTCGACCGCATTCTTGCTGCGACCGCATGGAGCATGTCCAAACCGCATCGGCATGTCCAAACCGCATCAACATGTCCGGACCGCATTGACATGCCAGCCTGATCTGAGCTTGCTAACCGCAATTCATTCACGACCGCATAGCTTGCCGGACCAGCACATCATTTACGAAGATTGAGAAATTAACTCGATCACAACTTCGAGTTAACTTCGAGAGAATTTTACCGTTGCGGAATTTGCTCCAAAATTCAAAATTGGTGATTACTAGGTCACTTCGTACAAAGGACATACCAAAGATACCACCTTGCCACTAACTCGCAACATGGAGACACAAAGGACACGTGCTCCAATTATACATCAACAACACATTGTCCTTGAAGCTTGCTCAACACGAAACTCCAACGGCTATCTTCATTCCAAGGCTATAAATAGACCTTGTGTTCAAGCATGAAGATAACAAGATAACCTGAGAAAAAGAGAGACGTCGAAATTATCAAAGTGTTGAAGCTTATCATCTCAGTTTCTTTGAATCTTTAAACACTTTACAAGCCTTCAAGATTATCCAACCCAGAAAATCTCTCAAGCCATTTGTAACACCATAGATTCATTAAGCTCTGTCTTCATATTATAAAGAGCTCTTGAATCTTGCACACACACACATACATCTGTTTGGTTATTGTCTAAGATTTGATTCATAGAAACAGGTAGTTAGATTTGAGATTGTTTGATTCTCACTTTGTATTCCTTGTAACAGCTACTCAAATCAAATATACTATCTCCCTTAGAAAATCCAAGACTAACCATCTTGGTAGAGGACGTAGATCTTTAACGATTGAACCTCTCCAAATATCGTGTCATTTACTTTCTGCACTTTACAAGTTCTTAATCTTTCATATTATTTCTTGTGTTTGATCTTCATAGTTATCCAACACCATATTGAATTGTGTTTATAGTACAAATCTGCCTAAGCTTATTTTCAACTTTGCGGTCGACCACACTTTCACTTTTGCGGTCGACCACACTATTTTTCAATACTAAGATTTGTACTTAGAAAACTTCCGCTGTGCATTTTACTAAGCTTGAAAGTTGGTTTTTACTTGACCACACTTTCAGCCCAAGTAAGCCAAGGTTGAATTTTCAAAAAGAGTAGAAATTTTTATACAGCTATTCACCCCCCCCTCTAGCTGTTTTCATACTCTTGTTGCACCTTTGGGACCAACACTCTCCCAAAGGAATCTGCAGAAAAGATGCAAGCTTTACCGTCACCGGCACGTCTCCGATCAGCGGAATAGATATAGCCTCAATCTCGGGACCCCCAATCAAAGCTCTGAAGTCTTCGTGCGTTGGGACGATTTCATTGTAAGAGAAACAGTAAACATGTCTCCGGACATCCCAGAACTTTGCTGCGGCTCTCAACAGATCCCAATCGGGCGGGAGATCCCTCAAATGCCATAAAGACTTGATCTTGAAGGAAGAATCAAGCAGCCCCTTGTGATTTTGGAAGTTATATCTCGCCCAAGATTGAAGACCGGATAGAAAATGGTCTCGTTTCCCCCTTTGCAATCTAACGGAATTCTCCATCGCAAAATGATCAAAGATGGTGCTTTTAGGTCCAAAATATGCTCTGGAAACAATTGGGACAAGTCTAGAGTGAAAATGAAATGAAATGGCCAAGCCTTGCTTTTATTCGGAAAATAACCGGCTCGAGACAGGCGGTTAGCCGCACGGCTACATTTGCCCTCAAGGCCATGCCGCACGGCTACATTAGCCCTCTGCGAGAAAAAATTCTGCAGCAACCAAAGTTGCTGCCCAAGGGAGTTTTCACCCACTTTTTCAACCAAAACCTGTACAAAAACATGTCCAGAAGCCATTCAAGCATTTATACACCATTATAAATCATTTTGGCCCATTTTTCAGCCCCAATTCCAAGCAAAAAAGTCGCCCCAAGGCTCAGATAATATGCAAATTGAAAAAGCATGAATTAGAAAAGCATTTAAAACATAAATACAATGTTTTCGCCCCATCGGCGCCCAAATAAAACAAAAAATAAGCAAAGTGTGCATCAAATTGTAAATTGTTTGTTTTTGTTCCAAATCTACTCTAGAGACCTCCTAGGCCTCCGATTCTTCTTCATCTTCATCACTGCTCAGCTCGTAGATGCTAGCCTCCCTCATCGAGGTCCTCACAGTCGCTCACATCGAGATAGATGGACATTATCGTGCCCGTACTCGGCCAGTGCTCCCGAGAATGTCGGCGTTGGGTCCCCGCCCCGAGGCATAGCGGAAGAGTACTCCGAGGCCGATGAGGTAGACGCCGTGCCCCAGACGTGCCGTCTCTTGCGCCTGAGCTCACTGTGCATCCACTGCCGCCTTCGAAGCGCGAGCCGGCTTCCTCGAAGAGACCGACACATGTCCTTCCGGCCCCTACATTCGCACTTTGACCTGACCTATCGTAAGTGCGAGCTGGAACTGAGAAAAAAAAAAAAAAAAAGAAAAATCTCGGAGAAAATCTCGAAAAATTGCAAAAGCGAGAAAATGCGAAAGCTAAAAAGGGAATAAGACCCTAAGAGTACACTTACGGTGCTATCGGGCGGCAAGGTGTCTTGGGGCTCCTAGCATCGGGGACAGGTATCCTCATCCTCCTCGGCACTCCATGGACCACGTAGGACGGATGCGCGGGAGGGATCGGCGGGTCGATAGGCTCATCCTCCCCGTATCACGAGTGACCGCCGGCTTCACTAGCTTACGTGGCGTCCTCGTGGTATTTGCTCCACAAGCACACAGGCAGTAGGGGATTGTCCATGTCAAAATACTCCTCCGCGGCCACGCCTGCACAGTACCTAGCAATCTCATCCTACGGCCGAGTCCACGGGCTGCGGCATCCGTCTTTGGAGGGTCGAAGGAGTAATGGCATCTAGTGGGGGAACATGGCCATACGCTGCCTCGAGAAGCGGTCCCCGCATAAATGACATCACATGTCGACCACGTAAGCCACCTCCTGCTGCCTCATCACCTCTATAGCATCTCCCAAAGAAAATCTCTCGGATACGCCCCGGGGTAGAAGTCCACTCCATCGTGCCCGTCCACATATTGATGACCGGCCTCACCATTTTGTAATCAAAGGTAATCCGGGTCTTCCCCGTGAATTTATCTCTCGCATCTCCCTCCGGCGAACCATAGCGGTGAAGATGGTGACATCACTCTGGCTGGTTCCAAGGAAAGAACCCGATCACCTCGCAAAACCAGCCTCGCATGTTCAAAACATCAAAGGTCATTTTCTCTCTCTTATAAAAGTCTCAAGACAGGGAAAAGAGAAAAGAAAGGAGACTACCTCAAGGGCAAAAGAAAAGCGATCCCATCGAAGCGGACCTTGTTCCGACCGTACATGTCCAACGAGAAGTACAACTCAGCCAATCCGGCCTCGCCCCCAAGAGACCGTTCCAATCCCATCAACATCCTCCGAGAGTCGAGGAGGCAAGTCATAGCTATCGTCTGAGAATTGGCAAAGATGGTGGTGATAGCATCAACCATATGAATGCTACAGCGGTATTCTGGCCAAGCGAGTCACATCATTAGCAAAGAAAATTTCGCATGCTAGTTCGGATCGGCCACCTCGACATTCCGTGTCTCCATCCCCGGCCCCTTCGGAATCGGCCTCAAACCCGACCAAAGCCCTGGAACTCCTCCGCTGTGATGTGGTCCCTCCAAGTCACGGGCCTCCCGGTGAAGCTGTAGGCTAGTAATAGCCGTGAAATCGGCGGGAGTCACTTTGTCGGCTGCCTCCCCGGCTCGGGTGAAAGCTATGTGGTCTTGTCCCACGAGGAACTCGAAGTGGCTGGACCAAGCCCTTGCTCTTCGAGGTGATGTGGACACCCCTACCAACGGCCTCTACAAATGCATCCAAGCCGGTAGCCCTCACCATTTGCTTGGGATTTACCCCATTCTTCTCAAAGTCCCAGAGATCCTCTCCGCCAAAGCTTGACCGCTATCTCCGACGGTCCTCTAGACTTGTTCTCCTGTAGACAAGC